>CM042399.1:19261870-19434370 GCA_023634145.1 Thymallus thymallus
ATGATGCATCAACTCTATAAACAATGGAGATTAACACCTGATTTATTTCCCTGCTAGCACTGACTTTCCTCACAGCTGCTTGTTTAAAGAAATGTACTTACTGTGATCTAGACGTGGTTGTCCTAATGGCTATCCTAAGTTGAATGCACCAATTTGTAAGTCGCTCTGGATAAGAGTGTCTGCTAAATGACTAAAATGTAAATGTAATTGTGTTTTCTGCCCATTACATAATCTAAAGTACTCCAAAGTACTTTTCCATTGCGTTACATGTCATTTATCTTTATTTGGTAATATACACTGAACAGAAATAGATTTTCAACTCAATTTCAAAGATTTTACTGAGTTACAGTTCATATAAGGAAATCAGTCAATAGAAAAAAATTATTTAGGCCCTTATCTTTGGATTTCACATAACTGGGAACAGATATGCATCTGTTGGTCACAGACACCTTAAAACAAAGCTAGGGGCATGGATCAGAAAACCAGTCCGTATCTGGGGTGACCACCAAGTTGCTGGATATTTTGGCGGGAACTGGAACGCATTGTCGTACACATCGATCCAGAGCATCCCAAACAAGCTAAATGGGTGACTTGTCTGTGAGTATGCAGGCCAGCTTCTAGGAATTGTGTACAGATCCTTGCGACATGGGGCCGTGTATTATCTCAGGATCTCGTCACGGTATCTCTGTGCATTCAAATTTCCATTGATAAAATGCAAATCTGTTCATTGTCCGTAATTTATGCCTGACATCAGCAAACCGCTCGCCCACACAACGCTATACACGCTGTCTGCCATCTGCCCGGTACTGTTGAAACCCGAATTCATCAATGAAGAGCACACTTCTCCAACGAGCCAGTGGCCATCGAAGCTGAGCATTTGCCCACTGAAGTCGGTTCCGACGCCGAACTGCAGTCAGGTCAAGATTCTGGTGAGGACGACGAGCACACAGATGAGCTTCTTCTGACAGTTTGTGCAGAAAACCTTTGGTTGTGCAAACCCACAGTCACGCCTGCTCCCGCTGTCCATAATTTCGCAATCCTGCCACCATCATTACGCACACCTGTTTCCCTCGTCACAGCACTTAATGCGGACACAGGCATTTTGATTGCCTTCCTTATACGGTACCTGCCTGTTTCCTCTGTTTCATCCCTGTGTCTGCATTAATTGTTGTTATGTGTTCCTGTCCAGAAGTTGTTCCTGTTCCGTTTCATATCCGTCAGTTATTAAACATTCACTCCCTGTACCTGCTTCTCATCTCCTGCGTCGATCCTTAAAGAATGTGGACACCACTAATAGAAGCATCAGGGAGTGATGGCTTTCTGGTCTTGGTGGTGGTGACGTCGGGTCCGGGGGCCACTGCCGATGGAACCGGGGGTGACTAAACTGGCACGTCGGGCTTCCACGCCCTAGCTGGCTCGAGAGGTTTCCTTTCCCCGGTTGGCTCGGCAGGCTCCCATCCCACATCAGGCCTCAGGCCGATCGTCAGGGTTTTACGCTTCAGCCTGCTCGTCGGGCTCCTATGCCTCAGCCGGTCCACAGGTTTTTGTTTTGTTGGTGACGTCGGATATGGGTGCCTCCGCCGATGGAAACGGGGGGTGCCTAAACTGGCTCGTCAGGCTTCCACGCCCTAGCTGGCTCGAGAGGTTTCCTTGTCTCGGTTGGCTCGGCAGGCTCCCATCCCACGAACTGTCACGCCTGCTCCCGTTCTCCTTCCCTGGCACTCGAGGGCGGCAGGTTTTCCATCACTCGTCACGCGCAGCAGCGCTTATTTGACTCACCTGGACTCCTTCACGTTCTGATTGCCTTCCCTATAGCTGTCTGTTTCCTCCTTTTCATCCCTGTGTCTGCATTAATTGTTGTTATGTGTTCCTGTCCAGACGCTGTTCCTGTTCCGTTTCATGTCCGTCAGTTATTAAACATTCACTCCCTGTACCTGCTTCTCATCTTCTGTGTCGATCCTTACACCCACGGTCTCAGACCATCCTTCAGGTCAAGAAGTCGGATGTGGAGGTTCTGGGCTGGTGTGATTACACGTGGTCTGCGGTTGTGAGGCGTACTGCCAAATTCTCTAAAAGGACGTTGGAGGCAGCTTATTTTAGAGAAATTAACATGGCAACAGCTCTGGTGGATGTTCCTGCAGTCAGCACGCCAATTGCACGCTCCCTCAAAACTTGATACAACTGTGGCATTGTGTTGTGTGACAAAACTGCACCTTTTAGTGGCTTTTTATTGTCCCCAGCACAAGGTGCACTTGTGTAATGATCAAGTTGTTTAATCAGTTTCTTGATATGCCACACCGGTCAGGTGGATGGATTATCTTGGTAAAGGAGAGATGCTCACTAATAGGCGTGTAAACAAATTTGTGCACAATTTTAGAGAAAAACTTTACATGTTGCGTTAATATTTTTGTTCAGTGTGATAATGTGCAAATAAATTCATTAAAAATCCTACAATGTGATTTTCTGGATTTTCTTTCTCATTTTGTCTCTCATAGTTGAAGTGTACCTATGATGAAAATTACAGGCCTCTCTCATCTTTTTAAGTGGGAGAACTTGCACAATTGGTGGCTGACTAAATACTTTTTTGCCCCACTGTACATTAAACAAAATAATTCTGAGAAAACATGTTGTATGATCTCTTATCTCTTATTTTAGGCCCAACCTTTGGCACTTTGTCTTTCCTTGTTATTTCAATGTTATGGTTACTACAGCCAATATAAATTGATATTGCTTTGGAACCAAGCTCTACAGCAATAGTGAAGATATGATCAATGCAAGTAGTTGTCACAGTTACTCTAGTTGTGCAGTGGTCTAAGACATTGCATATCAGTCTAGAGGTGGTAGACTGATATGCCTATCAGTCTACAACCTGGTTCAAACCCAGACTGTATCACAAACTGGCTGTGATTGGGAGTCCCATAGGGCGGTGCACAATTTGCCTAGCGTCGTCCAAGTTTGGCTGTTGTAGGCTGTCATTGTAGATAAGAATATGTTCTTAACTGACTTGCCTAGTTAAATAAAGGTTACATTGTTGGTTTTGTGATAACCTGGGTCATATTATAGCTATTAGTCACAGTTAGAAGTTTCCTCTTGAGAGGACAGCTAGTTACTAACCAGTATATGTTCAGGTCACCCAGAAAATAGACCTCACTGTTAACATTACACACATTATCAAGCGTTGCACACATATTATTCAAATACTGACTGTTAGCACGATGGCCTATAGCAGCACCATAAAGAAGAGGCTTTATATTTTGCCTGTGCTTAGCTCCATTCCGTTTATTTGTTATCCTGAAAAACTCCCTAGCCCTTAACAATTAAAAGCATACCCATAACATGATGCAGCAACCACTATGCTTGATATATATTTATTTTTTTCACCTTTATTTAACCAGGTAGGTCAGTTGAGAACAAGTTCTCATTTGCAACTGCGACCTGGCCAAGACAAAGCAAAGCAGTGCGACAAAAAACAACAACACAGAGTTACACATGGGAAATAAACAAACGTACAGTCAATAACACAATAGAAAAAAAATCTATATACAGAGTGCAAATGACCCCATAATATGGGGTGTGGTACTCAGTAATGTGTTGTAATAAATTTGCCCCAAACATAACACTTTACACTCAAGGAGTGATGGCTTTCTGGTCTTGGTGATGGTGACGTCGGGTCCGGTACAACAAAGTGGTCCAGTGTGGCTCAGTTGGTAAAGCATGGTGCTTTCGACGCCAGGGTTGTGGGTTTCATTCCCACATTCTTTGTATTATTACTTTAGTGCCTTGTTGCAAACAGGCACTGATGCATGTTTTGGAATATTTGTATTCTGTGCATGGCTCCTTCTTTTCACTCTGCCAATTAGATTAGTATTGTGAAGTAACTACAATGTTGTTGATCCATCATTAGTTTTCTCCTATCACAGCCATTAAACTCTGTAACTGTTTTAAAGTCACCATTGGCCTCATGATGAAATCCCTGAGCGGTTTCTTTCCTCTGCAGCAACAGAGCTAGTATCTTTGTAGTGACTGGGTGTATTAATACACCATCCAAAGTGTTATTAATAATTGCACCATGCTCAAAGGGATATTCATTGTCTGCTTTTTTTTAATTGTTATCCATCTACCAATAGGTGCCCTTCTTTGTGAGGCATTGGAAAACCTCCCTGGTCTTTGTGGTTTAATCTGTGTTTAAAATTCACTGCTCGACTGAGGGACTTTACATATAATAGTATGTGTGGGATACAGCGATGAGGAAGTCAGTCAAAATCATTTTAAACACTATTATTGCTAAAAGAGTGAGTCCATTCAACTTATTATGTGACTTTTTTTATAAATTAAGACATTTCAGCTATTCATTTTTTATTAATTTGTAATAATTTTGATTAACATAATTCCACTTTGACATTATGAGCTATTGTGTGTAAGACAGTGACAAACAATCTCAATTTAATACATTTTTATTTCAGGTTGTAACACAACAAAATGTGGAAAAAGTAATGGGGTGTGAATACTTTGTGAAAGCCACAAGGGTTAACCTAGTTGTGGGCTGTGTTCAAGCTGTCAAGAAAACACTGCTAGCTTGATAGCAGCTACGCCAGCAGCTCTTCATACTTTTTATATTTAACCAGGCAAGTCAGTTAAGAACAAATTCTTATTTACAATGACAGCCTACACCAGCCAAACTCAGACAACATTGGGCCACCTCCCTATGGGACTCCCAAACACTGCCAGTTGTGATACAGTCTGGATTCAAACCAGGTTGACTGTAGTGACACCTCTAGCACTGAGATGCAGTGTCTTAAAACACTGATTTCAGATCCAGGGCTGTATCTCCACATAAACTGTGTGTTTTGAGCCCTGAATGCTGATTGGCTCAAATCCGTGGTATATTTAAGCAATAATACATGAAGGGATGTGGTATATGGCCAATATACCACAGCTAAGGCTGTATCCCAATCCGCCGTGATTGGGAGGGTAGATAGACAGATAGGTACTTTATTGATCTCCGGGAGGAAATTTCTTTGTCAAGCAGCAACGAAAAACACAGGGCAGGTGCAAAATGCCAGAACGAAATACACAAAAGACAGATACACGATACATGATACATAGTGCGGCAGTATGAAGAAGTATAAAAATACAAGAAGTCTGTAGTGCAAAAAGCTATAAAAAGGCATTGCATAGTATGAGTGAATGACTGAATATGTACACCATACATTGTTATAGAGTGTTAGGTGAATAAATTATACAATTATTGCAAGTTGATATAAATAAAAAAAAGCTAAATGTGCGTATGATATAAGTGAGGGTAATAATAGTTGACATAATATACAGTCTGGTTAAATGTACAGGTAAATTAATATTTGCATGATTAAATGTAACTGTACAGGTAAATGACAGGAAGAGATACTTAAATAGCTAAATGTGCATATGATATAATTTAGGGAAATAATAATAATTCCCTTAAAATTACAGATAAATGCACATATTGCACATTCGAAATACTAAATGCAATGAAAAAAGGATACTACTGACAGGATACTAATATACAGTCCTGAGTGAATGACTACGAAGTTCAGTCCAAGAATTACTTACAATATTGCACGTGATATGATATAGCAACATGTATATATAGTCGTGAATGAATGAGTGCTGAATGAATAATTCCTGAGTGAATGAGTGATAACAGACCTTAGAGTTACTCACGGATGGATGGATGCCTAATTGTTAAACTAGGTCCTACGACCCCAACATTTCCAGTTCTATGTTGCCGACGACACGGCACCCTGGTGAGGCATTAAATAGTCTAATAGCCGCTGGCAGGAAGGACCTCCTGTAGCGCTCTGTGGCACACCGTGGTGGGATGACCACTGCATCATAACCATGGCATGCAGAGGGTGGGTGACGTTGTCCATGATGGCCAGCAGGTTTGCCAGGATCCTTCTCTCCACCACCTCCTCTAGAGTAGGCCATCATTGTGAATAAGAATTAGTTCTTATCTGACTTTCTTAGTTAAATAAAGGTTAAATAATAAAATTATTTAAGCAGGAGTGTCTGGATATATACCACAAACCCCCAAGGTGCCTTATTGCTATTATAAACTGGTTACCAATGTAATTAGAGCAGTACAAATAACTGTTTTGTCATACCACAGCTGTCAGACAATCAGCATTCAGGGCTCGAACCACCTAGTTTATAATATACTGTAGACTACTACAGTTATGTCAAAACATTTATTTTTACTGCTTGAATTATGTTGGTAACCAGTTTATAATAGATAGATAGATAGATAGATAGATAGATAGATAGATAGATAGATAGATAGATAGATAGATAGATAGATAGATAGATAGATAGATAGATAGATAGATAGATAGATAGATAGATAGATAGATAGATAGATAGATAGATAGATAGATAGATAGATAGATAGATAGATAGATAGATAGATAGATAGATAGATAGATAGATAGATAGATACTTTATTGATCCCCCGGGGGGGAAATTTCATTGTCATAGCAATAAGGCACCTTGGGTGCTCATGGAATATTGCCAATATACCACGGCTAAGGGACATAAGAACAGCCCTTAACCGTGGTATATTGGCCATATACCACACCCCCTCGGGCCTTATTGCAGTGACTGGAGTCCCTTGGGGTTTAGCTCTACTATGCTGTCCTTTATGTTTCCACCATAATCAAGTCAAACATTTATTCGCTTACATAATATTATTTTTTTGCATTCCTTGAAGTACAGTAGATGCTGAGATGATTCATATGTATGAGCGAGAGGGAGAAGTGGGGGAGAGGAGAGAGAGAGAAAGCATGTCTGTTGGGCCCTTGCTGAAAAATAAATTGATATTGATGATTTCAGATCCAGGGCTGTATGTGTTTCAATGACAGCTTACCCGCTCCCTCCCTCAAAGATATGAAAATGCTACCAAATACTGAAATAGAGGTCTTCAAATCATTTTGTGAGAAGGACTGGATTTGAATATATCCTCCTCTGGTGCCTTCCTGGAATGTTCTGTTATTATTGTGACCTTCTCGTGCAGTTGATGAGGTAACGTCTTCTTGTTGCCTTTAACTCACGACCCACCTGAGAACTGATTGACTGGAAAAGAAATAGAAACAGAAATGCAAATGGAAAGGGTTTCATAACACCTTATTTATATGAAGAAGATTTTGTTTCTCTGTAGAGACTCCAACTGTGCTCCCTATTTAGTGATGGAAACACACAGAAAAAGTTTCTCGACAGTGCATCTTGCTTCATTAGTGAAACAAGGGATGATAATTACTGGATTAATGTATTAAAGATGCTATGTTGAAAGAGAGAGCCTCAAGCGATCTAAAAGCTGAAGTTGACAATAAGTTAAAGCTTCTAGATAGACATTTGAGTAATTAGCTTAATGCTAATTGTAAGTGTTAACAATGAGGGATTTCATGGCAGCATGAGATGTGTGGTCCCAGAGTGATTTAGAGAGGTTATAATTTAGTTAATTATCATTCATGAGTTGTTCATATACTGTTACAGTCTTTGAACATAAGTAAATTCAGAGCTGTTACTATAAGTAATGGCAGATTCATAGTCCCATGTGGCTCCCAGGACCAGGACAAAGTGGCTGTGTAAAACCTAGTAAAATCTGATGCCCTTTCGTGACTTTCTCTTTTACAGCTCTCTCTAAAGGATTTACCCAATATATTGCTGTGGGTGGCAGATTGAAGGTTTACTGTTATGCTAGCATGGTTTCACAGTTTGTGTGACTAATTCGTAGAGTCTTAAAGTTTGTGGTTTTGTAGCTTTCTTGCTTTGATTTAATCTATTGGTTCGTAATGGGCCAGAGAGAGCGATGTGAGAAGGAGGTTGACAGACAGCTGTTAAACTTCTCCCCGTGTGTGTTTTCTCTGATGGTGTGATTGGGTGAAAGGGCAACAGACTGACTGGATTAGAGGGTAGACTGCACACATAGTCCTACGCATGTGATGTGTCTGTGTGTGTGTGAATCTGTGTGTGTGTGTGCGTGCGGAGTGCGTGCGTGCATGTTTTAGCCCATGTGTCTCGCGTTGACTCGGCTTAATGCTCTGTCATTAACTATCCTGTCTAATTAACCATCCCCGTAGTGGATGTGTGATGTCCAGGGGAACGGCCCTGCAGTGAGCTGTACATGGATAAAACCTCCACTACAACAGGGATGGATATCATAAATCCTCCACTAACTGCCTCAAAGATCCTTTTGAAATGTCATTCTGCACTGAGGCGTCCATTGGCATATTATGGAGGAGAATATTCTGTTCAAGAAGCTGTAGCCTGACATATGAGAACTACTGAACTTCTTATGGAATAATAACACTTACAAGGCAGTTGCATTTGATAGTGATAGGCTCGGCCTACTTGAAAACCAATTTGGATTCCTCATGATAGTTGATGAGATTCTGTTATTCATGTGATACAACAGTATTAGTTAAAATCAGTTAGAGAGGCAAGCTTATGTCAAACATAAATTATAATTAAAAATGAGTTTTGCACTGAATTTCTCTCTGTAGAAGATGTTTTTGTGCACATGTTTTATACCAATGGAGACAGAAACTTTTTAAGATATGAAAAACATCAAAGTGCCTCTCTTGAGATTGAGTTTTTGGAAGGGTTTTGAGCTCATGTATCAGCATCCATCTCTGAAAGTGTAGCAAACAAGAAAGAGAGAGAGAGAGAGAGAGAGTATGTTCAGATGAAAAACAGGCTCACACTCCAGACAATGCCTATCATTCCTCTGCAGCTTATTTAATCTTGCTGAAAGAGAGAACTGTTTTTCACTGCAGAAAAAAGACAGACACTGACAATATGAAAATGCCCAGCATCTAGCGTGAGATAAGAAGACAGTGACAGAAGACAGTGTGTGTGTGTGTGTTTTGGCTTTGGTCTCCTTTTGTATGGCCTCTGACAGCTGGTTTCTCAGGGAGTTGTGATAAAGAGTGATAAGATATACAGATGTGTGCCTGTTGATGTTCTGTCATCCTCTACAGAGGAGCATGGTCACCAGGTGTATTTACAAGACAGGTGCTGAGAGGAGCTGAACTGGACAGTATGGAAGAGAGAGAGAGAGAGAGAGAGAGAGAGAGAGAGTGGGGAGGGGAGGGGAGGGGTAGAGGGGGGGGGGGGGGGATTTAAGAGGTTTAAAGGGAGAGAGATCAGGATACAGATGGAAGAAGGGAGGTTAAGGACTAGAAAAAGAAAAAAAACTCACAATATGACAGCCTGGCTGATTTTTTCTTGTACAGTATGTTTTCAATCTTCTTCTTTTTTCAATCTGTTCTTAGTGTTTCCCTTCTCTTACTGTGTACGGCATGGCTTAAAGTCATGGGTTTCAATGTGGGAAAGAAATCCCATTTTACCCAAAACTCAATCTTTATTTGTATGATCCAAATGCTTTTTCGGGGCCATGAAAGTGGATTATTTTTTCTGAGTGATTTCTCTCCCTCTCTTAGCTAGATTCTCGCTGCTTGCTTGTGCACTCTCTCAGCCACTAGGGAATCAATGGCCCCGTCTCTGAAGAAATATACACTCACACACACTCTACACACACCCACACACTATTCTTAGAAATGTAATATTAGAAGGTAATAATGGAGCAATCTAAATTTGTGTAATGCACAATGTTTTGTTTAATGTAATGTTTTATCTCTGTTTGGACCCCAGGCAGAGTAGATGCTGCCTTGGCAACAGCTAATGGGGATCCTAATAAAATACTTTATCTCCTGAAAGAGCGTGAGCCACTATGACCCGGGCAACCCAATAACCATCAACTCCATCTCTCTTCTAGGTCCATAGTACTATACAGCACCTTCCACTCTAACAAACCCACATGACTGGCAGAAATGCATACTGCCTATGTATTTCGATTGACTGATTTCCTTATTAGAAGTGTTACTCAGTAAAATATTTCAAATTGTTGCATGTTGCATTAATATTTGGGTTCAGTGTAGCATTTTAGAGTAGTGAGAAACATAGTACTGTTTTCAATAACCCAGTAATGGTGGTGGCATGTTGTACAGTCACTGTTAAAAACAGTTTTTCATGCGATGATGCTGTTTTTCCATGGAGCACAGTGGTCAGTTATTAAAAGAGGGGCCCTTCTGCTGTAAAGGACCACTGCAACCAAAACATGTTTTTCATGTTTCACGTTGTTTCTTTGTTCTGTTGTACTGTAATGACTGTATTTTTAGATTTGAGCACAATGGTGTGAATTGTTTTTTGTCTCTAAGGAACAGAAGCTGCTTCAGGGTCCTCTTTCTATAATGGCTTAAGGAGTTAGTCTGTATCTTCGTTATGCCAGTTTAGACACATTTTGACTTAATATTGTACAAAACAGGTAACCAAAATATTGCTACTAACAACCCTGGTGTTCTGTGGAGGACTAGAAAGAGTAGAATACAATAGAACAGAAGAAAAAAGCGTTATTGTCCGCTCAAAGTGGAAATTTGCCTCTGTCTGTGACAAGATCTAGATCATGTGAGATTTACGGTTTCTATTGTTGTTAATCAATTACTTAGCATTAGAGTAACATTGAACTGAAGGAGTGCTGTTGTGTTGGCATCATGATTTGCGATAGGGAAGTGACATGAGATATCCTACCTGCCACACAGACTTGTTTCTGTGACAGTGAGGGATGGGAGGGCTGGTTATCTATCTGTACTGTTGTGTGATTAAATCAATGGTCAGACAAGCTGTCACTGACTCTAATAAACTCAACACATCACCAGCAGACACTTCATCGCCCCTCTGCAGACGCCAGTTTGATCAATAACAAAATGCTTTCTTGGCTTCCATTGGCTCATCAGTGTTTAACGGTATTTATTTCCTGACTGAGTGGCTGACTCATAGTTAGGGAAATGGCTTCTGTAATTTCACATGCTGTTGTGGATCTAAAGAGTCTTTCAAATGGCTATGTGTGTAGTCTCAGAGGGTTATGGTCTTTATAACCCTTACACACACACACGAACGCACACACACACACACACACACACACACACACACACACACACACACACACACACACACACACACACACACACACACACACACACACACACACACACACACACACACACACACACACACACACACTATGTTACTTTAAAAAGTTAGGAGCACCACATTGTGTGTGTTAACTGTAGGGCTACACATGGTGCTGGAGATCAGAAGTGTCCTGTGAGAGAAAGGCAGGATGAGGTTGCCAGGATCAGAGTAGTACAGAAGGTGTCGTATGCTGAGGCAGTGAAGATAATTAGTAGAGGAAGATGGGTCCAGGGTGAGGGATCCTAAGAGGCTCCCTGTGAGTAGCTGAGGCCAATAGAGAGTGATAGGAATAACATACACTTCAGTTAGGAACAGAAGTCCCCCGTGGGCAGGGCTATAAATAAATACAAATATTTGGTAGAACTGGTGCTCACAACTTGAAAAAGTTAGGAGCAATCCAAGAAATTTAGGAGCACCAGAATTGTTTTATTGATTGAGATACAGCCTATATTGGGCTTATATGAATTTTAGCTACTATAGCTAGATATTGCATTATCATTTTCATGATTGAGTATACATAATGACAGCCATATGAAAAATAAATAGCAAAGTGTGTTAGATATTTTATATACATGGCACTATCCAGTACAACACTGACACGTTTAAAAATCTAATGTTAATGCATAAATTACATGTTTGCCATTTCATTTCCTTGTTGTGATAGCATGAATTGTGACATAAATATAAATAATTATCAATTCGCAATTGTTTTCCAAATTAATCGAAATGCTTCAATTTGCTATTTTGTTTCCTCATTTGTATTATCGTTTTCGTGTGTTGATTGTCATTCAAACACGGGTGCTGTAGGGTTTCAGAAATGCGAAGAGGTTGCCTGTGCTTGCTGGCAACAGTCATTATCGGACATAGCTGTATCGATGTGGCGTGGGTAGACAGAAGTTTGAGTCCCGGGGTTTCGAATATGGACAACGAAGATGGGAGGTTGATAGGAGTCAAGTACAAAAGTTATTTAAGTACTTAGGAAGAGAACATGAGGAAGAAAGCAGAACAGTTGAAGAAACAAAAAGGAAAAAACCCTGGGTGTCAGGTCCTCTGGCTTCTCTATGGTTGTCGAGGTCAGGGCCTGACAGTAGTTTTCCAGCCAACTCTATGTGGGTTTTGTGTGAGGTCCCCAATTAGAGACAGCTGCCTATCGTTGTCTCTAATTGGGGATCCTATTTAAGTTTGTTCATTCTCCACCTGCGCTGTGGTACATTGTTTGTGTGTTGAGTCTGCTTGTGCTCGCACGTATGTTACGGATTCCTGTTTAAACCTTTTTGTTATTTTTGTGAAAGTTTGTCTTAATAATAAAGATGTCGAAATTAAACTGTGCTGCGCCTTGGTCACTCATTTCGAAGGTCCATGACACTGGGATGTTGAGAGAGAGAAAGGGAAAATGACAAGAGGAAGATGGTAGCAGGGTCGAAGGAACAAGGAGAAGATGTTGGGTGTTATGTTCAAAAATAGAAAACAGTACTTTAATAGCTCAGAACGTGAAACTGATGAGAGTGACGTGAAGTTGAAGAGAGAGAGGATGATGTTTAAAAAAAAATGGAGAAGCAGATTCGTAGCTGCAAAGTGTGGAGGTTGATGTGTCTGGGAAGAGTGGGACGAAAGGAAAGGATAAGAAAGATGAATCTGGCCCTGTGGGAGTGAGAGAATGGATCCTTGCCTTCTGGCTGATCCATATGTAGTGTCAGGTTGAGTCAGTGAAAGTAATTGGAAGTGGACTCGTGATGACTTGTTGTGTTTCTTTGGTCCAGAGAGAGCAGGTACTTCTCACCACATGCCTAGTGACAAGAACTGTGACTTGCTTTGCTCTCAGAGCCGGGCACCATTGAAAGGAATGATAACTGGGGTGGCGTTAACTGAGGAGGATAAACTGAAATTGAAGATTCCCAGTGTCTGTGACACCCGCCATTTGGTGTGGAGAACGTGGTCAAACAGAAGACACTGTCTGTCCTGCTGAGTTTTGATGTAGAGTCTTTACCTGACAAAGTAAAGTTAGGATGTGTCAGTTATCTTGTAAGAGCATTTGTCCCGAACACATTATGGTGTTTTAGGTGCCAAGCTTATGGTCATGTTGCAGCAGTGTGTAGGAGGGAGATTCCGAGATGTCAGAAGTGTGCAGGAGGGCAAGAGACAAAGGAATGTGTAGTATTCGTGGAAATAGTGCTGGAGATCAGAAGTGTCCTGTGAGAGAAAGGTTGCCAGGATCAGAGTAGTACAGAAGGTGTCGTATGCTGAGGCAGTGAAGATAATTAGTAGAGGAACTTGGGTGTATGAGATTGTACTGCAGAAGAATTACAAGGTAGTGTCCCATCCTCCCAGGCTGCCAGCCTGGTGTAGGATCAGATAGGGCCAAGTAGTGGAATAGCAGTGAGGTTTTAATGGATGTAGGGCTAGTTGGTAGGATACGTTTTTTTCCCATTTCCCCGTATTTATTCCCTTCCCTTTTTGTGTTACAAAGTGTTATGAATTCACTCTCCAGAACAGTAGGTGGGAAACACATGGCTAGATAAGATAAATTGATGAATAGGGAGGCCGTCACCATTCTCACACTACAGTACAGTAGGTGGTAGTATATGCACCTCTCGGTTGTGATCCGCCAATACAAATTTAGAAAATAAGAATAAGATGTGGCTTGTTTTTACGCTGTTCCGGCAACAAGAGCCATTGTGAAACCCCTCAGTAGAGTTGTGCTCGGGTGTGCCTCAAGGATTTATCACCAATCAGAAACTTCTAACTCACCATTGTGATCTCTACAGAGCTGTCGGGTGAACATCACTAGCAACACGAAGGCTCAAACACTGATACATTCTTATTTATAAGAAAACTGCCATTTTATCTATCCTCTTTTCTTGCTCGAAATGAAAACACATACAAGCTCAATCAATCTTGTTCTATGCCGAGCATGGAAAAAGGTAATTTCATTACTCAGCCCCCTGGTCTTGGAATTCCCTCCTAAAACTGCAGGATTTGATATCCCTGGGGGAGTTCAAAGGACACATAGATTAACAGGTTGTTGAAACATGTAGTTGTTTCTAGTTGTCACCCAATATCACACTACACACTTGCCTTTTACGCACACACGTCCACTGTTTGTTTGCTGTTTTATTTGTTCTGTTGCCAGTGTCTTCTGTCTGTGTTGTCAGTTTATTTTTTTGTCTTACATTGTGTGTTTTTTGCTTTTAATCCCAGCCCCCGTCCCCACAGGAGGCCTTTTGCCTATTGCCAGGCTGTCATTGTAAATAAGAATTTCTTCATAATTGACTTTCCTGGTTAAATAAAGGTTAAAGAAAGAAAGAAAAAGAAGAAACGCCAGTGTGTGTGAGGGGTTTGCATGACTATAAAGCTCAGTGGAGGGGACAGCCAATTAGCCATATTAGTAGTTAGGTAATATGGCTAATTGACTATTATATGTAGCTAGCTACCGGTAGGTTAAATAGTTGGCTAGTAGCTAGCTGGCTATGAAGAGGAACTACTGGCTAACATTAATGGCAAACTTTAGCTACTTAGCCCACTAGATAGCCTAGCTATCTACCTACTTTCACAACGAGACATCGTGGAACACCTTCAGGTACGGTAAGCAGATTATTCGTCTTGTAATTTGACATTTGGAAGGTGCATTGAAACAATTAGCTGGATAACTAGTATGGTTATTTATTTTCTACCACAGATAGTTAGCTATGATGCACTAGTTACTCTAGAGGAGATCACTAATGGTATGTGGCTACTAAAAAAAACAAGGGAATTATCTGAAAGCATGTCAACAGACTAGATAGTGCAACGTCACATACACAATAGAACATTTTGTTTAGCTTTTGTTAATTTTTTTGGTCCCAGCTCTCACATTGTGTGTGTGTGTGTGTGTGTGTGTGTGTGTGTGTGTGTGTGTGTGTGTGTGTGTGTGTGTGTGTGTGTGTGTGTGTGTGTGTGTGTGTGTGTGTGTGTGTGTGTGTGTGTGTGTGTGTGTGTGTGTGTGTGTGTGTGTGTGTGTGTGTGTGTGTGTGTGTGTGTGTGTGTGTGTGTGTGTGTGTGTGCGTGTGTATCTTTCTCCTCATAGGCAGTAGTCAAATGATTTGGACTTGTTGCAGAGTTGCTGTCATGTTGCAGAGTTGTGTCCCGATTCGACTACCACATAGTTTATGTTTCTGAACGATGGACCATGCTGTCTTGTTGATAATATGACCTGGTGGTGCAGATTACTGTTCGATTTGAGCAGGGCATTCCTCCCTCACCCCTTTAGGCCAATCACGTCATGGGTCATAGTCCAGTTTAATTAAACTCCATCAATATAAGGGCTACTCAGTATAATAAAACATCTAATTATATTCATATTATAGTCCCACGATCCACCCATTGAACTACTCAATAAGACCACTCTTGGGTAAATTGAGTGAATGAACGATTGGTGACGACAACATGCACTAAACAGTTATTGTGAACAATAAAAAACTGTAGGATATGTGAATTGAATTGTGACTAGTGCGCTGATCATGAGTTGTACATTGCTAATCTGTGTTTTAGGTTTCCAATTGTGCTAACCTTTTTGCATAATTTGTGCACCTCTGGCTGATGACCTGTCTCTATTTGTATTTATTATGGATCCCCATTAGTTCCTGCCAAGGCAGCAGCTACTCTTCCTGTGGTCCGGCAAAATTAAGGTAGTTATATAAGATTTTAAAAACATTACAATACATTCACAACAGATTTCACAACACATTAAGTGTGTGACCTCAGACCCCTACTGTACTCTCCACTACCACATATCTACAACACAAAATCCATGTGTAAGTGTGTATAGTGCGTATGTTATCGTGTGTGTGTATGCATGTGTCTGTGCCTCTGTTTGTGTTACTTCACAGTCCCTGCTGTTCCATGAGGTGTATTTTAATCTAGGTTTTTTATCAAACTTTACTGCTTGCATGAGTTACTTGATCTGGAATAGAGTTCCATGTAGTCATGGCTTCATGTAGTACTGGGAGCCTCCCATAGTCTGTTCTGGACTTGGGGACTGTGAAGAGACTTCTGGTTGTATGTCTTCTGGGGTATGCATGTGCCAGTAGTTCAAACAGACAGCTTGGTGCATTCAACATGTCAATACCTCTCACAAATACAAGTAGTGATGAAGTCTCCTCCACTTTGAGCCAGGAGAGATTAACATGCATATTATTAATGTTAGCTCTCTGTGTACATCTAAGGGCCAGTCGTGCTGCCCTGTTTTCAGCCAATTGCAATTTTCAAGTCCCTCTTTGTGGCACCTGACCACACAACTTAACAGTAGTCCAGTTGCAACAAAACTAGGGCCTGTAGGAGCTGCCTTGTTGTTAGTGCTGTCAAGAAAGCAGAGCAGCGCTTTATTATGGACAGACTTCTCCCCATCTTAGCTACTGTTGTATCAATATGTTTTCACCATGACGGTTTACAATCCATGGTTACTCCAAGCAGTTTAGTCACCTCAACTTGCTCAATTTCCACGTTATTCATTACAAAATTTAGTTGAGGTTGAGAGTTTAGTGAATGAGTTGTCCCAAATACAATGCTTTTTTTTTTTTTTTTCTATATTTAGGACTAACTTATTCCTTGCCACCCATTCTGAAATGCATTTATATTGCATTAGTAAATATATGATCAATACATGTTGATGATTTCATACTTGTGCTGTTTGTAACTACCCTGGTAGGTTGACTATTTACAGTTTGAAGCTTTCTCTTGAGTGGGCAGCCAGTCAATATTTAAATCACCCAGAAAATATACTGTTGATATCACATACATTATTGCAATGTATTATATGAATTTATCACAAATCACAGCCATTAATAATCAGTAATCTATTGAGCAAGGCACTCTAAATACACACACTACTCTTGTTCTCATGTACTGGTGAGTCCTTTAAAATCAGCCCTGTGTGGTTTTCGTGCCATACATCAAGGTCAATTGTCTATAGTTAGTCCAGCCTTGCATGGAGGATGAGCAGCATTCCCCTCTCTGCTTCTCCTCAGAGCGTGAAGCTTAACATTTTCCACCATATAGGTACGGAAACCCACATAAATCTCAGTTCCATATATGAAATGAAGAGAAAAGTAGATCTGAACCAGCTGTCAAGTACACAAAAGTCGGAAGACTGGCTATAGGCCTACTTACAGTATTGCTGTTTATATTTATAGGCAAAAGGGGATACATTGGACACGCTTGGCTAACATAGTTGTGAGGTACTCGGTCGGCCAGATAACTCCACAAACCCTCATTCAACAGCTTTACATGGAGCTCCCCCTCAACCCTGTCTGTGTTCTCAGTAAGTTGGGCCTCCCAGCCCTGGAGATGCTAACCAGAGCTAATAACCTCACTTAATGTGGCAATCAGACCACCACACAATGAGGATGCATAAGAATCAATGCTGGATCTACTGTATGTCTGTTTCCATCTGGAACGAGGCTGGAGTGTTTATGGTCTGCTTTTTGGAGTGCTCTAACATTGGGCCACCATGAAATAGTTCCACGTAAGACCCCATTTATGAGTCTATAGGTTTATTATTTTTAACCTTTATTTAACTAGGCAAGTCAGTTAAGAACAAATTCTTATTTACAATGACAGCCTACATTGATCAAATTCAGACGACACTGGGCCAATTGCGCACCATCCTATGGGACTCCCAATCACGGTCGGTTGTGATAGAGTCTGGATTTGAACCAGGTTGTCTGTAGTGACACCTCTAGCACTGAGATGCAGTGTCTTAGACAACTGCACCACTTGGATTAGGTTTAGGGTGGTAAAGCAGAAATACTGTATGTTTAGGTGCACATTGCGTAGAGCAGTTCACTTTTAAAACAGAAGTTTGTACAAAAGGAAAATACATTAATAAATGAAAACAATAGACATTTTATTGGATTTTCTAGTGTTTATTGTCTGGGTTTTTCCACATTGGGTTATGGAGGCTACACCAATCTGACAAACAGACACCCAGTCAGTTACACTGGAGGTCAAGGCTATTCTGCCCTGACACACACAGACCCAGTCAGTTTATTTCTTACCCTCATCTCTTTCAAGGATATTCTGCCCTGACACACACAGACCCAGAATCATTTATTTTTCTCTCACTCAGGGAAGTGCTAATCTGGTCCTGTGATGAGCTCTGAGGATGTTAACTCAATATCTCTGTTGGCAGTTTAGACAAAGTGCATTCTGTCAGGCATTTCATTCTATGAATATCATCCTAGCAACTGGTAAGATGATAGATATGTTTTCTCTTCTTGTCGCTTTCAGTCCCCCTCCTCCTCCCTGTCCACCAGTGGAGGCTCCTCAGAGGAGGAAGGAGAGGACCATCCTCCTAAATTAATTACATAAAAATAAAAATAGTGATTTTTTTTTTAGATAAAATTATATTAAATATATTCATGTCATCAAATAATTGATTAAAACACACTGTTTTGTAATGAAGGTCTACAGTTGCCTCAACAGCACTCTGTAGGGTAGCACCATTGTGTAGCCGGAGGACAGCTAGTTTCTGAACTGAAATGTTTCCCACACAATTGAAGGATCAGCGAATGAATCAGGTACTGAAAGCATAAGCTACAGCTAGCTAGAACTATAGTGCATAAAATGTTGTGAGTAGTTGACTCAAAGAGAGAGAAAGACAATAGTTGAACAGTTTTGAACAAATACGTTTCTTCAAAAATGAAGGAGAAGCAAGAGAGAGAGGGAGAGATAGAGAGCTAGCTATATTTTGTAGTATTTTTTTTTCACTTTCAATTTCTTTGCTAGCTAGCTAGTTTGGTCTACTCAAACAACCGGCTCAAACAGAGAGGGATGCTATGTTAGCTAGCTGGCTATGGCTATCCAGCACTGGAACTCTTCCAAGTCAAGGTAAGCTTTTGGGTTTTATTAATTTATTGAGGCCCGCCGGTGTAACTGCTAAAGTGCTTGCTAACTGTACACTGCATCATTGTAGCAGGCTTACTAGCTAATGCATTACTTCAATTAGCTATGCTGACTATGACGTTAGATAATATGGCGACAACAATGTAGGCGGATAGCGGTTATGATATGAAGGTTCAGATGTTGTGCACTGATGTCCACAAGCGAAGGGAAAAGATGAGAGAGGAGGAGAGTGCAAGATGCGAGAAGGAATTAAAACGAGCAAAGTGATCATGCTTTTGGTATGTGGCTGCTATGAAAATGAACTGTATTTGCTTGTGATCAGGGTTGTATTAATTCGGCCAATTCTGTAGAAAAAGGTTTCTTAAATGGAAGCAAACAGAACGTAACGGGGAAAAACATGTTGGACTAATGATTACACCCTAGACCAGCTTGATACAGGCAAGAGTGTGCAAGGTGGTATTGAATGTGTCACTCTCTGTCACCTTGATTACAAAAAATTATATTGGCCTTTGCACCTAATTAGTAAACTTTCATTCATAGGCTAGGTTGTAGCAACCTCATGATGGGTATGGGGAAATTTGAGTATCATGTAGTAGCCAAAATCTATCAGTGTTACATTGAGCTGTGTGAATGGAATATGAATGACAGTCATCCAATATGCTATAATAGAAATAAGGCCATGCTCATGAAAAACATTATCATCCTCCCTCATTTTAAATGGCACCGACCGCCACTGCTGTACACCCTTCTTTCTGAATAAACAACCAAGATGGATCCAGTTTTCCTTCCATCAGAGTAATTGATTTTGAGTTAATGGAAATATGAGACCAAAAATGGAGATTGTTAAAAAAGATGGCTGCCTGGCATTATAATCATCAGGATATTCTATTATGTGCATCAGATGTCAATGCCTATTTTCAGGCTGAAACAGAAATGTGAGGAGGGGAAACGGCTTTAACAGCTACACTACAGTATTCATTGTCAGTCATGTGGATTGCTGTCTCCCTCCCTCCATCCATTTCTTTCTTGCTTACCCCTTTTTCCATTCTCTTGCTTTCTTTCGTAGCCTTTTCGTTCTCTCTATCTCTCTGTTCATCTCTTCACTTAATATCTGGCACTTATATCCTCTCAATTTCTATCACATAATTATAAGAACCAGGAGAGGGGGAAATTGATTTGCTTGACAACGGACCACTTCAATATTGGCTCCATGGATAAATCACAGGTCCCATCTTTAAGTCTGTTGTTGAGTTAGTGTTACTGCATTGTGTGTCTGTTTTTGAGTTAATGTTACTGCATTGTATATTGCACGTTCTACAGATGTCCCACATCTTGTCCGATTTTCCATAAATCTGGAATCAAATTAAACTCTGGTTCATTCACAGATACTGTACTTGATTTATAATAACCCTTTGCAATAACACATTTTTTTATTAGCGTATGGTGTTAAAGATTAACAAAAAATTCAGGAGAAAGGACCAGATTTGAATGTAACACTTGCCTTGAAAGCAGCTCCTTAGCAACTCAACAGGCAACAGCTGCTAACCATTGCCAATCAGCCTCAACTACTGTTTGCAATGCTTAACTAGTTGGTTTGAACATAACTCCTCAAACAAGCTCCAGCTGCTACTAACTGCTAATCAGCCTCCACACCTGTTTTCACTACTACCACCCTACTTAAACCTGACCAAACAGTAATTTCTCCTCTCTGTTTTGTGTCGCATCCCTCCTCCTCACCACTGCCACCGTCATTCTCTGTTTACATCAGTTTTATTTCAAGGATATTCTTCACCGCAGCCTAACTAGCATAGCCTGACAGTGATGTCTATCTGAGACTCCAAGCCAAACCATACAGAGTCAACCCCTCTGGATCCTTCATCTGCAGCCCTTGGCTTCATCCAGTTCATTCTCATTTCCCCACTGAATCTTCATTCTCACATCCCATTCCATTTCCTCAAATGTTCTAAACCTATTTCATGTCTGGTTCTTTAACTTGTGAATATATGAAAAAGTTAATATTTTGAGGTGCTGTGGCCATGTCACATTGAACTAAGATAATATGGAGTGTGGGTTTAACATTGCAAGTACATTTTGAGAGAGAAAGATTGAGTGGGAAATAAAGGTTTAGTATTTATGCTGAAAGAGAGGGAATGAGGGAGGGACTGAGTGCATGACGACTGGGCCTCTCATTTTCTCTCTGCAACTTTCTATCAGATTTAGCAAGTTGACGTTTGTCAAATCTTGCCCTGGAGGCAGAACTGATTGATTTCTGCTAGATGGGCCAGCTGCAAAGACAAAAATTCCTGAAACTAATGAGCTTTTTGGCCTTACATTTAAAGTTAGGCATTAGGGTTAGCAGTGTGGTTAGGGTTAGGTTTGAAAGCAGATTTAAAATCAAATGTTATGACTGCTCAAATGTTATGACCACTCTGCAGAGATACCTCCAAGGTAAGATTCATGACTGTAAATGCCAACCTGCTCAGATTTGCCTTGGTGTTTTACCCGAAGGGCTCAGACTTTTCTGTTTCCGTCTACTCGCATACATGTTCATGGGTGGAGTGGTTTTTTGTGGGTAACAAACTCTTTTCATTGTGTTCCACCCAGAGAGGAAGTCCCACTTGTGTTATGTACTGTATATTGAGTAGGGGGCTTGGGGAGCGAGAGTAGCTTACCAAGCAAGAGGAGCCGAGACAGCGACCACTCTAGCTAGCGACGACGTTTGAACTTCCGGATCCGGTGTTATATGCCTGTTTACAAACTTTAGCTACATGTCAGGTTCGTCTGGTGTTCTATGATTTACTACACAACTTTTTAGCCACAGAAGGAAACATCTCTTTTTTCATTGTAATTGCTAGAGCTTGAACAGCAAGAGCTGGACCTGCTATTACTACTCAGGAGGAGAAGAAAAAAGACTGAGAAAATGGCAATGTTGTCCATTTAACTACAAGAGGGGACGATGGAGAATAAACGTCTCTTGTCCAACCTATGCGACGCATTGACGAGGAAAGTTGTTTAATACTTTAGGATGTGTGTTTCCAGATTTGACGACTTGCTTCAGCCCCCTCATCTCGCACAAGAGAATGCACAAGTGCTGCAGAAAAGGTTTTTGGCGAGTGGCAGCACACAGCAAAGTATCACTGAGTTATAACTTATAAACTAGGAATCTCAACAGTTTGTGCCATCGTCATGGAAGTGTGCCTGGATATCTGGCATGTCCTGAAGGAGGATTTGTTTGCTTATCCCTCCGTGGCGCAATGGGCAGAAATCGGCAGAGTTTTTGGGATTGTTAGAGGAGCTGTCGACGGAAAACATGTTCAGTTCCAAGCTTTGGCAAACGAGCAGCGATTACTACAAGGGCTTTTTTGTCAATGGTCCTGATGGCGGTCTGCGATGTAAGGTACCGACCATATCCAGGTAAGATATGCTTAATACAGTAATGGCCAAAAGTTTTGAGAATGACAAGTATTGGTCTCCACAAAGTTTGCTGCTTCAGTGTTCTTAGATCTTTATGTCAGTAGTTACTATGGTACACTGAAGTATAATTACAAGTATTCCATAAGTGTCAAAGGCTTTCATTGACAATTACACTCAGTTTATGCAAAGAGTCAATATTTGCAGTGTTGACCCTTCTTTTTCAAGACCTCTGCAATCCGCCCCGGCATGCTGTCAATTAACTTCTGGGCCACATCCTGATTGATGGCAGGCCATTCTTGCATAATCAATGCTTGGACTGTTCAGAAGTTGTGGGTTTTTGTTTGTCCACCCGCCTCTTGAGGATCGACCACAAGTTCTCAATGGGATTAAGGTCTGGGGAGTTTCCTGGCCATGGACCCAAAAGTTCGATGTTTTGTTCCCCGAGCCACTTAGTTATCCCTTTTGCCTTATGGCAATGTGCTCCATCATGCTGGAAAAAGCATTGGTCGTCACCAAATTGTTCTTGGATGGTTGGGAGAAGTTGCTCTCGTAGGATGTGTTGGTACCATTCTTTATTCATGGCTGTGTTCTTAGGCAAAATTGTGAGTGAGCCCACTCCCTTGGCTGAGAAGCAACCCCACACATGAATGGTCTGAGGATGCTTTACTGTTGGCATGACACAGGACTGATGGTAGCGCTCACCTTGTCTTCTCCGGACAAGGTGTTTTCCGGATGGCCCAAACAATTGGAAAGGGGATTCATCAGAGAAAATGACTCTACCCCAGTCCAATCCCTGTACCTTTTGCAGAATATCAGTTTGTCTCTGATTATTTTTCCTGGAGAGAAGTGGCTTCTTTGCTGCCCTTCTTGACACCAGGCCATCCTCCAAAAGTCTTCGCCTCACTGTGCGTGCAGATGCACTCACACCTGCCTGCTGCCATTCCTGAGCAAGCTCTGAACTGGTGGTGCCCTGATCCCGCAGCTGAATCAATTTTAGGAGACGGTCCTGGCGCTTGCTGGACTTTCTTGGGCGCCCTGACGCCTTCTTCACAACAATTGAACCTCTCTCCTTGAAGTTCTTGATGATACGATAAATGGTTGATTTAGGTGTAATCTTACCAGCAGCAATATCCTTGCCTGTGAAGCCCTTTTTGTGCAAAGCAATGATGACGGCACGGCCATGGTTGACAGAGGAAGAACAATGATTTCAAGCACCACCCTCCTTTTAAAGCTTCCAGTCTGTTATTCTGACTCAATCATCATGACAGAGTGATCTCCAGCCTTGTCCTCATCAACACTCTCACCTGTTAACGAGACAATCACTGACATGATGGCAGCTGGTCCTTTTGTGGGAGGGATGAAATGCAGTGGAAATGTTTTTTGGGGATTAAGTTCATTTTCATGGCAAAGAGGGACTTTGCAATTAATTGCAATTCATCTGATCACTCCTCATGACATTCTGGAGTATATGCAAATTGCCATCAATTTTGTGGAGACCAATACTTGTGTCATTCTCAAAACCTTTGGCCACGACTGTACATGTGGCTATATACATATGCAAAAATTATGCCAATATAGATGGTCTAATGATATGCCTCACATAAAAGTGATCTGGCATCCCATTAATAGGAGGTGGGCCCTATGTCCAAATCATAGGCTACACAGTTGTTACAGTACACATTTGATAGCCTTCATGTTCCTGTTCAATACTAATGGAAACACTTATTTTATTCAAAGTTTCTTCTGGCCTTGATGATGCCAAGAAGATCTACAATTACCGCTACTCAAGAGCCAGAAGAATTTCAGAGAACTGCTTTGGGATCCTTGCTGCAAGATGGAGGATCCTGGGACGAGCCCTTGAGGTTGCCCCAGAGAAAGCTGAGACCATTGTGAAGGCCTACATCGCCCTCCACAACTACCTTTGCACCACAGACACAGACAACACAGATTCATCAACGCGGTACATCCACGCCATGTTTGTTAACCCCTCCATACCCACTGGGAACCTGCTTCCAGGAGAGTGGTACAAGGGGACACCAGCTTCCCGGACCCAAGAAACATATCGGCATACAGGGAAAACAGTTGCTATAGACGTGCGCAACAACTCCAGGACTATTTCCTCAAACCAGCAGTGTCCTTCCAGGATGCTGCAATCACGTGTGGCACCCTACAGTAAATGTTGAAGTTGTCACACCCTGATCTGTTTCACCTGTCTTTGTGCTTGTCTCCACCCCCCTCCAGGTGTCGCTCATTATCCCCTGTGTATTTATACCTGTCTGTGCCAGATCGATTGTTTGCTAAGTCAACCAGCGTGTTTTTCCTAGCTGCTGTTTTTTCCCAATCTCTGTTTTTCTAGTCCTCCTGGTTAATGAACTCTTGCCTGTCCCCGACCTGCCTATTGCCTCTTGCCTGTCCCCGACCTGCCTAACTATAATAAATATCAGAGCTCAAACATCTGCCTCCTATTTCTGCATCTGGGTCTCGCCTTGTGTCGTTATAGAAGAGTGCACATTCTCCAAATCACACATGTTCTCCTCTTCTGGCTGATGACTGATTGTGTCATGCTGTGAGCAACACACATTGTTTTGCTGTTTTTCTTATTCACACTTTACAAATACAAAATGACAGTCACTTCATCCTCGTTTTTGATTTTTATATTTTCTAGACCCTCAAGATATTTACCTAATCTTGTTTTGTGTAGTGGCCTTTTCAATGATAACTTTCCTGCTATAGCAAATTGGTGAGAATGGCTGTCCAGCTGTAGACAACAAGGACAGATCCCCCAGACATTAACCTTACCTACAAAGCTCATGTACACAGCAGAACAAGATTACTGAGTGACTGAATCAAAACAGTAATATAGTACAAATAACCAGATAAATACATTTGCAGACCTTTAATATATGTCTTTATCACAACAGGAAAATAGTGCAACGTAAAACAAATGTAATACACAGGAGAAAAGTGTGATGAAATAAGATGTGAATGAGGAAATAAGTATCAAAAACATGCATAAACCCCACCCAATAAATTACACACCACCCTAACATACGAATAACAAAAAAACAACAGTGTTTGTGGTGAGACAAACAGGAGACGTTGATCAGCAGGAATAGATACCATCCATGGTACCATGACATCATAGACAGCCTTTGCTGGACACTGCTGCTGTTTCTGTAACTCCTGCTGCCATTTCTTTAAGTCGTCCACCCGCTAATGGAGTTGCAGGGCAGAGAGCATGGGTGTGCCTTGACAGTGGGTTGGGTGTTAGTGAGAAGGTCCTCTGCCTTGGAGAGAGGGGCCGGAGAGGTGGTGAATCAAGGGGCAATGAACCACCTGTAGATGGGCCCTCAGGGCTCAGCTCCATCTCTGGACTGTCCAAAACACCAACCACTCCAACACCTACAACAGATGGAGAATAAATTAGAATACAATGCAAGCAATCATAAAACATCACAATCGGTTCCTTTAAGTTAAAATATTTACCCAAAATAACTGATTTCATAAACATCTCAATTTAATTAACACATACACATACACATGATGTTTGAATTAGCCCTGCTATCATTAAAATAACAGAGGCACTGAATATTTCCCAAACACGATTTCTCCCATCCTGAAAAGAGCTAATTTCATGTTATAAGTAGTTCTGCTAAAAATGAGAACATAAACACACACACTGACTGTACAAAAGGATTCCTGATTCTGCCCAGCAGGTTATATATCCCCCCTGTTCCATCAGCTCTAGAATTCCCAGATTCTGCCCAGCAGGTTATATATCCCCCCTGTTCAATCAGCTCTAGAATTCCCTGATTCTGCCCAGCAGGTTTATATATCCCCCTGTTCAATCAGGTGCAACCCAACAGTACAAAATAGGTTATTGTTGAGAGAATGTAAAATCCACCAGTGGACCCTACAGTCCCTGTTATTTTCTGTGCCAGATGTAATTATGCATCAGAGGAGAAAACCTTTCCCTGACAGACTACTGTGACACAGTTTCAAAGAGGAATGCAGCTCTGACTACCTCACCATACGACCAGAGTCCATTACCTCCCCACCCAATAAAATCTACAAGTATATAAAAGTTCTCTCAGACTTTCCCCTTCCTTGTCCATCCTTGTTTCATCCTCCTCTCCTTTCCTCCTTGTTTCATCCCCTTCTCCTTCCCTCCTTGTTTCATCCTCCTCTCCTTTCCTCCTTGTTTAATCCTCCTCTCCTTTCCTCCTTGTTTCATCCTCCTCTCCTTTCCTCCTTGTTTCATCCTCCTCTCCTTTCCTCCTTGTTTCATCCCCTTCTCCTTTCCTCCTTGTTTCATCCCCTTCTCCTTCCCTCCTTGTTTCATCCTTCTCTCCTTCCCTCCTTGTTTCATCCTTCTCTCCTTCCCTCCTTGTTTCATCCTCCTCTCCTTCCCTCCTTGTTTCATCCTTCTCTCCTTCCCTCCTTGTTTCATCCTTCTCTCCTTCCCTCCTTGTTTCATCCTCCTCTTCTTTCCTCCTTGTTTCATCCTCCTCTCCTTTCCTCCTTGTTTCATCCCCTTCTCCTTTCCTCCTTGTTTCATCCCCTTCTCCTTTCCTCCTTGTTTCATGCCCTTCTCCTAATGATAGCAGTGGTGGAGCCTCGGCCCTGGTTAGTACCCTTGTGATTTTAATCATAGGCAGTATGCCGCGTTGTGATTGGCTCAGAGACGATGACTCACTCTCTAACAGGCTGGAGAGGGGATGAGAAGAGGAGGGGGTAGAGGTGGGAGTAGCTTTCTATCACTCTCAGTGAAAGCCTGCTTGCCTAACTCTCATTAACGCTCATAGAAAGTTCATAACACACATGCCATGCATTTGAAGGAAGCCAACCCAACATTAATGTGCTGATCTGTTGTAGTATTCTTCTCCCTTTGCCTCTGAGCAGCCTTGAGGAGAGACACCAAGCCTGGAGGAGAAAGAAAGAGAGAAAGAGAGAGAATAACAGCGAGAGAGAGGTAGAGAGAGAGAGAGAGAGAGAGAGAGTGAGAGAGTGAGAGAGCGAGTGAGAGAGAGAGTGAGAGAGTGAGAGAGTGAGCTGGTGACAGAGCTTGCAGCCTCCAGTCGTGCCTCTCATCTGTCTGCTGCTGCTGCGTTTCAGTCAGAGCCAGAGCAAGGGGCTGAGCTGAGCTGGTGTTTTTGTCAGTGAGCTACAGACAGACAGAACAGTGAGCTGTAAGCTGTGAACAGTACAGTACCTCTGGCACTGCCATGACTACACTGTGAGTGAAAAGAGAGAGTTCCTCCTGTCCACCACCTCACTAAAGCTACAGCTGCAGAACCCTGCAGCCACATACAGATAACTACAGAGGTGAGTCTGTCTGATTTTCTGTAGTCTGAGAGAGAGAGAGCGAGAGAGAGAGCGAGAGAGAGAGAGAGAGAGAGATTTGAATTTTCAGTAATTAACTGTTTTGGCAATTAAACATATGTATCCATTGAATTGAGGGAGAGAACGAATGAAAGAGAGGGAAATACTTGTATGACATGTTTTGGTTCACAGCGTAATGTGCTCATAAACTTGATGAATTGATCTCTGGCATTCATTTTTGGCTCCCTATTGATCAGTCTTGTTTTCATTAGTCTTTGGTGAGAGAATGTGACGTCTTGGTTTCTTGGTGTGTTAGATGACTCAGAAATATGAAACACTGACATGTTTGTTATAAGACTGAACAGGTTTAATGTGTGGAAAGTTTTAAATTTTTTATGGTGTATCCATTATGAACTGCCACAGACAGTGTGTGTGTGTGTGTGTGTGTGTGTGTGTGTGTGTGCTATGTTTATGTTTGTGTGCCTCTCTCTGTGTGTGTATCCTATTTACTTTTTGACTGGCAAGTGAAAAAGACTGCTGGGATTTGGGACTGGTTTGTTATGTAGCAAGCTATATCCTTCTTACAACCTGTGTGTGTGTGTGTGTGTGTGTGTGTGTGTGTGTGTGTGTGTGTGTGTGTGTGTGTGTGTGTGTGTGTGTGTGTGTGTGTGTGTGTGTGTGTGTGTGTGTGTGTGTGTGTGCGCACGTGCCCGTGTGTGCGCTCGTGCCTGTGCCTGTGTTTGTGCGTTGTAGTGAGAGAGAAAAAAAGAGGGAGTGAGAAAGAGCAAAAATGAGAGAGAGAGAGAGAGAGAGAGAGGGAGGGGGGGGGGGGGGTGGAGGAACACAGCAGCAACATTACTGTTATCTGACTTAGCTCAGGAGCAATGAAACATGAAGACACCAGTGTCTTTTCTGCTGCTCTGATTTAAACCACCAACCAGATGACAGAATGCAAATATCAACATAGCTAGGCTACTGTACCTTACAGCTGTCCAGCCAGCCTGTAATCTGTATAACTCAGTATCTGTATAACTGTCCCTCTGGTTCTCACGGTGACTGTGGGTCTAGATAATCTCCTCTGTACTGTATGAAGACTGATCCATCCCTATGGACTGAGCTGTGTGGGCAGGGGTGGAGCAAGGAGAGATAATACTGCAGTAATCTTGCCCATGACACAGTTGATAACTACCTCCTATTTCTATTGGCAGACCCAGACTGTTATCTAAGCCATATAAGCATGGGGAAAGGGTCTACTGTGTTAGTACCGACCACTTGTAGATGCTTCTAGGGGGGAGCTTTTTCAGCTTTTTCTGTTATATACTGTCTGTTGCTATTGGCAGGTTCTGACTGTTTTTGAGCTTGTTTTTAACAGACCATTAATTCAGTCTGAAATTCCCCTGTGTTAGTGTGTGAACACATCGACAACACTTCTGTTTATTTTGTCAGTTACTGTTTTAAGCAAAGAGGAATAGACTGAGCAGAAATGGTGGAGAACGTTGTTTTCTTCATTAATGTAGAACAAGGACAGCTGCAGATTTCAGAGAAAAAGGCAGTGTCCTTGTCATATGACAGAGGTCTGGATAATACGATGGGAATGCCACAGCCTCTGACACTTCTGTCTGTATGTCTGTATGTCTGTCTGTCAGTCTATCTGAGAGATGCTGAGAGAAGCAGAGAGATGCTCCCTACTGACCCTTTCACATCCCTTTATCCCCCCTCCTTCCGCCCCTCCATCTCTCTTCCACTGTAATTTAAGTGTTGTCTCTCCACTTTGCCCCTCTCTTCTCCCCCAGCTCTGTCGCAACAGAAACGTCAGATTCTGGAAGGGTGGTGGGTGGAAAAGGACACAGAGCTCCTGAATGCTCTGCCTCCTGGAGCATTGTACTGTAGTTATCTGCATCTGCATGACACAGACAGAGGTTACTGTGTGTGCGTGTGTTCTCAGAGGTAACACTGAGCTGATTAATAATGTAATGTTGCATGACCAAGCCAGTCAATAATGGATGTGGCTCGACCTTGCTCTCCCGCGGTCGATAGGATGCTTGGTGAATGATGGAGAGATGTGGATCCAGTTATGGGAGAGACCACAAAGCAGTTGTTTTGAAGCTATTTGAGAAGCTATGCCATGCTAATGTGTACATGGTGTAATGGAACATGCTTGTCCCCTCAGATAGTAAGAGACCACACACATGCCAATGAACACTGTAAGAGTCAGGTATCTGGTAGGACCTACAGCACAGGCATGTCAATCAAACAGAATCATTCCATAACCCCCCTGTCCCCTCCAACACACACACACACTTTTCTGTGTTTGTTTTCTTTCTGTTAAGGGTTTCCATTCATACAGTACAGTATACAATATATATATACAGTACAATATACAACAATGTTATTAATGCTATGTAGATGGTTTGAGTACACTCTTAGAAAAAAGGTCTATCTAGAATGTAAAAGGGTTATTTGGCTGTCCCCATAGGATAACCATTTGAAGAACCCTTTTTGGTTCCAGGTAGAACCCTTTCCCCAGAGGGTTCTACATGGAACCCAAAATAGTTCTACCTGGTTCTCCTATGGGGAAGCCTGAAGAACCCTTTTGGAATGTGTGAAGTATATTGTGATTTAAAACATGAACATCAATCAAACTCACAGGTGCAGGGTACATGGAATAACAAGGGTGCCAGCACACTGTCTGCATATAGAACTCCCAAAGTAATATCTATGTGAAAGTGGATATTCATCTTTTTATGAAGATGATGATGAATCACAGGTCATTAAAATGCACTCAGTGCACTATGGTCCTTGTCATACTGCTGCTAGTGCTGACAGTGACTCGTCCCTATGGCTATAAGTCAATATAAACCCTTTTTAAACTAACGTAATGAAAAGGTCTCTGGAATGAGTTTGTGGCCCCATGGAAACCTCTGCTCACTGAGAGCTGTCACTGTCACAGAACCACAACACAGTTAGTCCCAACACAGGACCCCATGAGACTGCCCTTACTGAGTGCCTGATTAAATTAGGATGGGAATTATACTCAGGCAGGAAGTACTGTTAGGTTGATCTAGGTTGTTTTTCTCATCTTTTCGATCGCTGCCTGCTGTGTGAGGTATTACGTCATTGATCCCCCAACGTGTAGTTTCCTTTTATATGCGTCCAGAAATATTATTAGAATATTACTCTATGGGGACTGGGGTCTTCTATTAAATAAGACTGATTTCAGTATGAAAGTTTCAAAGCTTCGAGTCCCACTTTACATGGGTAAGAACATATATAATAGCTAAAGTACATTTGGGCATTTCCATTTGCTATGGTATAATGCCTACCAAATGTACAGTTGGGCCTATCCAATTCTATTCCTGTGATTCCGATAACAATAGGAATCGAAGAATGGAGAGGATGTGGGCTGCAGTGGTGCAGTCATTACAGTCAGCTGTGTGACGCAGAACCCGCCCCAGACTCACACAGCATACTGCAGACACATCAAAAGTTACAGTCACAGCACTGAGCAGAGTCATCTGAGAGAATAGCACAGCACAGGTGGAGGAGGAAAACACAGGTGCCACTGCTCCACAATCCCTTAGAGGTGTTACGATAGGAAGAATATCTGATGATGAGGATGAAGAAGGATAGAATAAGAGGATATTGCTCCTGCATATTGTTTTCCTCAAATTCCTAATTCCTAATTCCTAATTCCTTAGGTTTCTAGCTTTCTAAATTCTCTCTCTATTCATGTCATTAGAATAGCAGTCAAAGCAGATATATCTTACTACTATGCTGTTTGCCCCATTGGGAGCCCTGGAGTGCAGAGCTATGTCCTGATCAGTCACCCAGTCATGGTTTGAGGACACTTGCCCCTCCAGTGTATCTGAGGGGATATGTGTGGGATTGTGGGCCTTAGGTGGAAGACAGCTGCTCTTTCCTTAAAGTACAACCCTTTGGAGCTAATTTGTTCAGTTATATAAAGTGTGTGCGTGCAAGCATATGTGTGTATATGCCATTCACCTCATTCAGTGTGTCATGTGACTTCTGGTACACGTTCCTGCCGAGTAGTCAGCTGCTCCAAGTGGCAGCTCCCTGTTGTGCACTAGCACATCCTGTACCCATGGAGACACAACATCCCCCAAGAGAGAAGGAGGAGTAGAGGGAGAGAGAGAGACGGGAAAAAGGAAGAGGATGTCACAGTAGCCCCTCCCTGAACAATCCCAGCAGTCTTGATGGTCAGGTAAGACCTGATAGGACCCCATCTCTGTCTGCCTAGTTGGCTAGGGTTAGGGTTAAGGTTAGGGTGTGGGTGACACTATAACTGTGGGCGGAAGCCAGTCTGACCAACCCAAACTGTAGCAGGCAAAATTAAAGATTTACGGGGATGAGAACAAGTAGGAAGAGAGAGAGAGAGAGAGAGAGAGAGAGAGAGAGAGAGAGAGAGAGAGAGAGAGAGAGAGATTGATAAAGAGAGAATGATTGGGAGGGAGTCAGTGTTTCCAAGGTACCCCACTAGTGATAAATGAGGGTGTGATGGAGGTTATTCTCCTTCCTCAGCCCCCCCCCCCTCCCCATCCCTCTCCCTTTACTTTTTCCCTTATCTTTCTCCTCCCTCTCTCTGCAAAAAACTGCCCAGACCTGGCAAAGGTGTTCCTCAAAGAGAGTAATGCAGTGTGGAAGACTGATCCATCCCGACTGGGTAATTGATTGAAGTGAAACGAAGTGGGGGAGAACATTAGCTGCGACACTCACCACTCATGTAGAAGGATGCATTCCTCACTTAGCTGATCAGATTAATGATTATGGAGTGGGCTCTCTCAACTATCCCCAGCTGGCATATAGATTGATTTGCTCAATAAGTTTGGGCCTTTCATTTTAATTGAATTGTTCTAATGATAAATGAGGCAGTTTTTCAAAATATCTGGTCTGAAGAATGTTAATATGGCTGAGTTGTTGCTGAGTGTAAACTGTGTGAGCTGTTGAAGGAACTATTGCTGCAAATCTTAACTTTACCTTATGGACTGAGGTCCCTTTACCTTTAGTGGTTCAGTTAAGGTTAGAACCTGGATAGTCCTAAATTGAAGGCCTTTGTACTCTAGATCACCAGTTCCCAACCTTTTCTGTTCTGGGGAATTCCAAATTCCAAATCAGTCAAAAGGTATTGAGGACCACCAGCAGAGGAATGTTTTAAACATTAAATATCTTGGCGGACAATTTGGGCAGTGAATGTAACAAATTAAATGCTGATTATTATTATTATTATTAACAATTTGCATTGTGAAAAGTAATGTAAAATTGCTTAAAATAGCATACATTTTTCACGAAAAAAATAGCAATTTCTAAAAAATAAATTGAAAACAATTTGTGGACCACCTGCAGTACCCAGACCGTAAGTCTAGATGATGCCCTATAAATTGCACCTTGAGGGGATTAAACAAGTTGTATTATATAGTGTATATGGATACCTGATCCAGACACAGACATAATCAGAGCTCATTTTAAACCCATTTACTGTCTGTAACGGCAACCATGTGATCCATACTCTAACAGTGCATTCAGAAAGTATTTAGACCCCTTGACTTGTTTAACTTTTTGTTACATTACAACCTTATTCTAAAATGGATAAAATAGTTTTTTCACCTCATCAATCTACACACAATACCCCATAATGACAAATCAAAAACAGGTTTTTAGAAATGTTTGCAAATGTATATAAAAAAAATCAAATGAAATATTTCATTTACGTAAGTATTCAGACCCTTTACTCAGTATTTTGTTGAAGCACCTTTGGCAGCAATCACAGCCTCGAGTCTACTTGGGTATGACGCTACAAGCTTGGCACACCTGTATTTGGGAAGTTTCTCCCATTCTTCTCTGCAGATCCTCTCAAACTATGTCAGGTTGGATGGGGAGCGTCACTGCACAGCTATTTTCACGTCTCTCCAGAGATGTTGGATCAGGTTCAAGTCCAGGCTCTGGCTGGGCCACTCAAGGACATTCAGAGACCTGTCCCAAAGCCACTCCTGCATTGTCTTTGCTGTGTGCTTAGGGTCGTTGTCCTGTTGGTAGGTGAACCGCTCTGGAGCGGGTTTCATCAAGGATCTATCTGTACTTTTCTCTGTTCATCTTTCCCTCGATCCTGACTAGTCTCACATTTCCGTGCTGTTGAAAAACATCCCTACAGCATGATACTGCCACCACCATGCTTGACAATAGGGATGGAGCCAGGTTTCCTCCAGACGTGAAGCTTGGCATTCAGGCCAAAGAGTTCAATCTTGGTTTCATCAGACCAGAGAATCTTGGCAAATTCCAAGCGGGTTGTCGTGTATTTTACTGAGGAGTGGCTTCCGTCTGGCCACTCTACCATAAAGGCCTGATTGGTGGAGTGCTGCAGAGATGGTTGTCCTTCTGGAAGGTTCTCCCATCTCCACAGAGGAACTCTGGAGCTCTGTCAGAGTGACCATCAGGTTCTTGGTCACCTCCCTGACCAAGGCCCTTCTCCCCCGATTGCTCAGTTTGGCCGGGTGGCCAACTCTAGGAAGAGTCTTGGTGGTTCCAAACTTCATCCATTTAAGAATGCTGGAGGATCCCTATGTTCTTGGGGATCTTCAATGCTGCAGAAATGTTTTGGTACCCTTCCTGTGCCTCGATACAATCCTGTATCGGAGCTCTATGGACAATTCCTGTCTTGATTTTTGCTCTGACATCCTTATATAGACAGGTGTGTGCCTTTCCAAATCATGTCCAATCAATTGAATTTACCACAGGTGGACTCCAATCAAGTTGTAGAAAAATATTTTATTTTTTTATTTTTTATTTCACCTTTATTTAACCAGGTAGGCCAGTTGAGAACTGGCCTACCTGGTTCTCATTTACAAGGATGATCAGTGGAAACAGGAGGCACCTGAGCTACATTTCGAGTCTCATAGCAAGGGGTCTGACTATTTATGTAAATAAGGTATTTCTGTTTTTGTTTTTTTATACATTTGTGTGTAGATTGATGAGAAACATTTTATTAATACATTTTACAATAAAGCTGTAAAGTAACAAAATCTGGAAGAGGGGAAGGGGTCTGAATACTTTCTGAATGCACTGTAATTTTGAAGTGGAGTGATGTTTGAAGGGAAGATGAATGACTTGATGTAAGTTCCTTCTGGGGTGAAATGTTGAATGTTGTGTCTCCAACGAGTTGTCGTGAAAATCCAGCAGGCTTTGGTGGAGTGTCTGAGATGGCTGCCTCTGCCTTCAGCTCCCTGCTGTCTGCTGATGACTAATTCCCTCCCCACACACACTCGATATTACAACGCTTAAATTGGCTTCAACAAGCCCATTATTAACACACTCATTAGTATTGATTGAATGCTCAAGAGCGATCGTACCATCGTTTTACCACGACTGCTCCTCCATCCTCCTCGTCTATCTGTCTAACAGATTCGGAATCTTCACACAGAAGTTCTGAGTCACTTTGGTCCTTCTGAGGTGCCATTCAGCTTAGTTTCAGGGTGTCTGGGCGCTAACCTCAGAGCTCTAGCCAATTAGTCCCATCTGTACCTGCTCTTCCTGCCATCTGGTCCTCTTTTCCTTTCTAATTGGCCAATCACCTTGTGAGTTCTGGTTTCAAAATGGCCCCTGTGTAACATTCATGGCTGGAGGGAGGTGTGATGAAGGATGAATAAAAGGGCAACACAGAGCTTTACAGGGTATATATAGTTATGGCTTTTCAATTGATGAAGTCCCTTTCACTTTATGCTACTACACACAATGTAACTTTCCAATTTGTCACAGTGTAACGTGCTGACCATTTAAGGAGGGAGATTACTTAGAGAACAATACAGACTTCATGCTTACCATTTTACGTTAGCATTTTAGTCATTTTGTAGACGCTCTTATCCAGAGCGACTTACAGCAGTGAGTGCATGCATACAAACCACAACATTTCACATGTGAAAACGTATTTTTGAAACACTTCACGTGATCAGGTTTTCACATGTATAGTTACATATTATCACAATTAACTTCACATAAAATCACATGTGATTAGATGAAAACGTGTTTTGGAACACAAGGCTGTTTCCTCAAATCAAAAGTTGCCTACCGCCAAACACAGTTTGGAAAGCGAGAGAGAAGAAGGGGATAAACAAGGCTGCGGTGGATACCAGGCCGGTGGATACCAGGCCGGTGTGCCAGAGAGGATGGTGATAAAGGTGATCGATGATGATGTGTGTGTAGGCCTACTAGCCAGCGGTACTGAGAGGAGATGCAGGTCGGGATTCTGCTGCATGTGCTGCACTGGTGGTGGTGATGATGATGATGGTTGTGATGTTGGCTTGGGCTCTCCTGTCAACCAATCAAATGTATTTTATAAATCCCTTTTTACATCAGCAGTTGTCACAAAGTGCTTGTACAGATACCCAGCCGGTCTGCTCTATACAGATGAGTGTGAGGAGAGCAGCCTGTATGAGAACTATCTGTGTGGCTGCCATGCCCTAGTCCTGGGGGTCTCTCCACCGAGGGACAGAGCTGAGACTACTAATGGGATTATTACTGGCTCTCTGAAATACCATAACCCTATTTAACACTCATAGATTCAAACGGACAGAGGCACACACATGCACACTCAAACAGACAAGTATGTACTGTATGCATGCCAGTGGAGGCTGCTGAGGGGATAACGGCTCATAATAATGGCTGGAACAGAGCGAATGGGAAGGAATCAAACCATGTGTTTGATAACATTCCACCTATTCCACTCCAGCCATTACCATGAGCCCGTCCTGCCCAGTTAAGGTGCCACCAACCTCCTGTGATGCACACATGCATGCACACACACACACACACACACACACACACAAACACACACACACACACACACACACACACACACACACACACACACACACACACACACACACACACACACACACACACACACACACACACACACATACACACACACACACACACACACACACACACACACACATGAACCCATAACCCAGGAGAGATAATAAGGCTGGCCTTGGTGTCATAGTCTCACATTAACTGTGAATATTGTATGGAGTCAAGTGGATGGTGTACTGATTCTCAGAATGGAAGGGGATTTTTCTGCTCTGCAATGATTGACTGTGACACCCATGTATATCACCACGGCTGTGTGAAATTGACTACACTGTGAAAAGGCTGAGGATACCATCCCCTTGATTTACATAGAAAATGCTTACACACTAACCAAATCCCAAATCTAAACTCTTCATCTTAGATCTGCATATTCTTTTTCATGAGTTCTGTGTTTGGAATTCCTTTAGAGGCTGGATCCAGCCGACCAGAAAGATGTGGGTTTCTGCTAATGATTTCTCGCATCACCTAAATGGGTTTGACGAGATGAGGGAGCACAATGCAGCGAAGCTGCTAGCTATTACACCTCCTCTGTAAAATCCGCAAGCATGCACACACACATACGCACAAACAAAAGCATGCACACACACATGCGTGCGCGCACACACACACACTCACACACACTCACACTCCAAATCAACAGAGGTGCTACAGTGCTGTACCACCTGCCTCTCATCAACCCCCTCATCAAGCAGAATAACATCACTGCTAATCCAATTGTCTCAACCCACAGCATTCCTACAGCGTTACCACAGTCTTCCTACAGCGTTCCTACAACGTTACCACAGCCTTCCTACAGCGTTCCTACAGTGTTACCACAGACTTCCTACAGCATTTCTACAGCCTTCATACAGAGTTCATACAGCCTTCCTACAGCCTCCAGCCTTCATGCAGCATTCCTACAGCCATACAGCCTTCATGCAGCCTTCTTACAGCCTTCACACAGCGCTCTTACAGCATTCATAAAGCGTTTCCTACAGCGTTCCCACTGCAGGAATGGGCTGGATTGGGTTTTCCCCTCTGAGCATTCGGGAAGTCAAGTGAAAGTAAACGCTCCTGGCTTACACATACATTTATTTATCTCTTGCTATTTTGCCATGTTTCTTGCACTTTCTTTCTCCCTATCACATCTCTCTCTCCCTCTCTCTCTCTCTCTCTCTCTCTCTCTTTTTCTCTCTCTATCTATCTTCTGTGAGTGCAGTGGAAGTGGAGGTCAGAACGTGGTGAGCAGAACCAGGCTGGGTGTCTGGGTCTGATTAGAAAAAGCACTTTCTGTGTGACTGTATGTCCTGCTTACCTCATGGGAGGCTCTCTAGCTGTCAATCAAACAGGGGGAACTACTGAAAGAGGCATCAAATCGCTCTCCCTTCCCTACTAGGTCTTGATTTGTATTTATTTTATTTTTCTCTCACTCCCTGCTAGCATCCCAAACCTCCCCAACCTCCCTCTCCTGTGTCTTCCTGATTGTGTTGAATCACTGGCACAGTGCTGCTGTTTTGATTAGTTGATGAGGTGAGGTCAACCCTGTCATAGAGGGAAGTGTAATGTGGGGAGTGCTGGGAGTTATTTTACCCCTATATGCCTCACTGCGACTGCCAGGTAATTGAATTTGTGGCTGCGGATAATGATTTTTCCCCCAGCCCTGTAAATGCAGTGCATGATTATAGTGTGTGTTTGTGTGTGTGTGTGTGTGTTTGTTTGTGTGTGTGTGCGTGCATGTGCAAATGTTCACACAGTGTTAAATCATGCATAGCCAGAGTTTCTCTCTCAGACAACCACTAAAGCACCCAGATGCTGAAGAAATCACTACAGAAATACTAAGCACCTCGTAGACTATTTACAAGCTCTGCTATAATGAAACTCCTCAATATGACATATACTGAGCTCATATAGCATACAGACCACTCCTAAGTTGTCGTAAAACTAAATTCACCAGAGCCAATCAGAGGTTATTGAACCTTAACCCTGAAAGAGTGTGACTGAGGGACCATTGGACACTTTCAAACAATGTCCTCAATCAGCTTGTTGACTTTGTCATGCCTTTAACTGCAAAGAAAACAGCATTAAGCATGTACAATAACCAATGGCTTGTCCTTAGAATATGGGCGACCTGTTTTGCCTGTTTTGTATGTTATTTTGGCATTAATACGTGTCACATATCAGTTTGCAAACAATGTAAAAAATAAAAATAAAGTTTCAGCCTAGATCAATGCTTTCTGTGGTGGTGGGGCAGCCAGTGGAAAATACGAAGCGTAGGTGTTGGTAATGTTCTCTAGTTGCGCCGAGATTGGCTCAGTGTTCTGTCACTCATGGGGACACTACGTCACCGACAAGTCTAAGGGTAGAGCTTGAAAATTCAAGCCCCTTGGATGCTGCCATAGAGTTACATTAGCATTGCCTATCTAAGAAGGCTCAAGGTCATTGGCCACAGATGAAATTGTCAAATCACTTTATATCTACAGTAGCTTTGATTGGACTGATCATGTCAACATCATACTTTCAAAACCTTAGCTAGCAGTCATCATCATGAATCAAGTCGACAATCTACTGGCAAATCCTTTTTAATCCATGTCATATGAAGAGAAATAATGAAGATAAGCTATAGATAAAATGTATTGCTGCTCATCGGCCATTGGCCATAAACATTACTAAACAAGTTGGAAATCGCAAATTCAACAATGAGTGGTTTGGAAGGAATCAGTGGCTAACTGTAAGCATTGCAAAGCGATCACTAGCCTGTTATTCAGTGGAGTGGCTGTGTGGTCCCAGATATGGGACTGAGGGTCTCTTTTTCAAGTTTAAAATGATAAACATGTGCTGCGCTCAAAACAACTGTTTTTACAGGAACTGCTAAAACTTTACTTCAGTGAGTTCAAGATAACTGGGAACTCAGGAAAAAACTAGCTCTGACTGGGAAATTACGTTTTCAACGGTCAGCCAACTCGGAATTGTAAAGCCGGAACTTGTATGCTACTGCATAAATTATGTAATATGCCGGAGAGATATGTATACTGTAGCTAAGAAAGTAATACTAAGTGTATGTAGTATCCCATGTGCCTCACCCTAATAATTTTGGCTATTTTCCCCTCTTAATTTCGCCTACTGTTCTGACTTGGTGGTGCACATGTAGCCTATAACCTGTTTTAGAGAAATGTAATCATCGAATATTGTAAGAGCCTTATATACTTATATACCCCCTTTATTTATCCTACGGTTTTGATTTGATGTACAGGGAGAACACTGTAAGAACTCTGAATTATATCGCTGTACATTTCAAAAGTGCTAAACAAATAGTTATATTGACTACGTCCGTTCTAGCTCGCTCATTAATGTCTTAATCAAAATTACAGATTGCCTCTTATTCGCTTGTCGTCCTCTTATGCCATAGTTTGTACATCTCAATTGTCAGTAGAAACCACATTTGTTTAAGCAAGTCAGCCATATCAGCTATGTTTTTTTAAAAGGCAGTAAATGAGGCTGAATGAACTGTTTTGCTGCCAGACAAGGCTCCGCTGGTATCCAGCAGTAGCAGTAGTAAGATGTTGGGACTGCTGTTGGGACTCTGCTATTGGGACAGCTTTATGTAGGCACTAACAATTTGTGGGCACCGTTTGTCACCATTATAGTGCAATTAATGTATTGTTTAGTGTTGTGTTGTGTAGTGGCTTTTTGTTTGCCCCACCATGATGTACATGCTAAAATCGCCACTGCCTTAAAATGACCAGGTCCCGTTAATACCACATTTGACCTAGGTTATCTCGTTAGAGAATAGAATGTGCAGTTGGAGTAGTATAGAACCAACTGAGGACTTGTTGACTCCTAAATGACCTTGTTGAGTTTGTTGCAGATAATTGTTACAGAAACATAATTTCCATACATTTACACTAACCAATGAGCTGTCCTTAGAATGACCACATGCCTACAAGAGACACATTTGACAGAATGCCCCCGTATGACCTTAGCCTGACGACTCACACCAAAACAAAGTTAGAAGAGATTGGATCGTCTCTAACCAATCAGAGTATCAAAGCCAATGATACATTTTCAAACCGTATCTTTACTCATGTGTGTTCTGGCTTTTGCCCAACCCATCAATTTCTGGACCAATCAGACGGCCCTTAATGTGTTCGCATTTGGTGAAGGGTTGGGGAGGTACTCAGATCCAGACTCATTGCATAGAAGAAACTAACGTCCGTGGGCTTGGTGTAGCGTTTGGCCCTAGACAAAGAGTCTGGGTCGTTCAACCAATTTGGTTTTCTGAGATTTGTAAAAAAGTTAATAAAAATGGATTTCACCAAATTGTATTATTTTATTCATTCTGTCATAAAGAGCACATGTTCAACTTCATAAAAAAAAAACTAATCTCATCTCAAGAGGTTAAATTAAAAAGAATGACTGTAGTAAGTGCCTATTAAGTGCCAAATAAAGTAACAGGGTTGCTCCTAACAGGGTTGACGATTTCATATTAAATCAACCATTAATCCCCCTGTGACAAAAAGAATAGAGCCAGCTCACCTGCTTTTACACTATGATTTGACTATTAGATGTTCAATGTTGTCAAAATGCTGCATTTTGGCACTTTCGCAAGTCTTTATTCATGTAAAAATCTGATTTATTGAATACTCCATGAGGTCTATATAAAAGGGCAATGAAGATAACATTTACAGTTCAATACTGGTGCACAATTACTAGTTAAAATAAGAGGGATGCAAAGTGCACTCTTTTCGTGGAATGACCCTACTATGTTAGAAACAGGAGGTCCATTTGGACTAATAGAGAACAAAATGAAAACTTGTTATGTCCTCCATTAGCTTGTTGAAATGCTAACTTAAACAGTATTTACAGTAACAAATATGCTGCCCTTAGAATGACGACATGCCTACAGGAGCCTACAGAGCTACAATTTGTCCGAAGGCCCATTTGGAGTAAAAGAGCAACGCCCACATTATGGAAGAAATGGTGTTACAGTAATTCAGTTGTAGCTCAGTGTAGCCTCGTCTTGAACCTTAACCTGTCATTGCATACTAATATACTAGTTAATACCATTTTCTCCTTCTTTCCTTTTCTCATTCTCTCCTTCTCCCCCTTCCCTCCTTTTTCTCCTTCTCTCTGCTGGTTGTTAAAGTGAGTGGTGCCATAGTGGTGATGTCATCCATGCTGAGTTTACGCCCCACATGACTGTAGGCCTCCCAGGCCCCACAAAAATAGAAACACATCGCTAATAGCAACCAGATCCACCTCATTAGTTAATTGTGTGTTGTGTAAAGGTCTTCATCTGCACACTGTAACTAACAGCACACTGACATTTACACTAATGCTAACAGATAACCTCTGAAAACACCAAAATTAGGCACATTTTCACACTGTTATATTGTTAGGTTGGACATCCATAGTTACACTTTTCTCATTATTCAAAGAGTGGAGCTGTGGTCTTTGATCTGCAAATCCCACAGTAGTATGATTACTACAGGGGGGTCATTGAAAAAAGCTACATTAAACGCTAACAACGCCCCAAGTCCATATGTAACCCTCTGCTTCTATTCAACGGTCCCGACTCTGCCACCCTAAACACCATGCATCCCTGTTAGTCTAAATCTGTCTTCTCACAATCAAATAATCATGTTTAACATTAAAGATCACATAGTAGGTTGTTCAGAGAACAAAACTATGGTAACACCTGGAATGGTATTTTGATACGGTATGTTACGTAAACAACTTTTGTTCTACTTTAAGGGGCTTTGTGAGTTAGACTTGATCTATGGAGATCTCAACAATTTGTCTTGTTTCATTGTCTGCCTTCTTTTTAAATGGTGGACTGTCACTGTCAAATTGGGACTCTTTGTGAGTACTATAAAGAAATTGCCGTGACTCATTACACAACCATTGTTGATGACATGGCTACACAATGGAGCTAGTTTTCAATAAAAGCTGCAACAATGGGACAGGGTGTTAAATGAATCATGCCTTGAATGAGTGTTCTTTCTATTGTTGGGATGGATTCCCTATACATAAGACTTTCCTTACATAAGACTTTCCTTACAAAATAATTTCCCAGACAGATGCCTTATTTTAACCTCCTGCCTTTTACATGGTAACGCTTATGTGAAATATATCTTACTCAAAGCATGTTAAACTCTACATAGATTTTCATTCTTGTGTCAAACATGAGCTAATGGAAATACAAAATCTTGATAAAGATGGTTTTGACACAGTAAATGCAGTTACAGCAGTGGGGAACCATCAGGGATAGATACAAATCTGTATATATATTTTAAATTTTATATTGTCTTGATTGTATTGATCTTCCTATTGAATTTCTTCAGTTTGTGTTGGAAAAAGGTTAATATCCAAGAGAAAAAAATGTTCTCTGGGCTCAACGCTCATTGGCTAGGCCCTCATTTTGGAATGACTGTAGAATCCATTCACAAATTGTCTTGTACTAGGTGGGACAATTGTATGATGCCTCAAGGCCCTCTAGAGGGCCTAAGTATACGTCACTAATTCAAAGCCAACAGCGAGCCTTATCTTGTTTTAACTAAAGGTTAAATAAAAATAAATAAATACAAATCTCCAGATCGAACACAACCAAAAGACTCATATGAATAACACTTTGCCCCTCTGCGCTGGTTTAAAAAAAAAAAACGGCTTACACACATGTCACTGCGAATAAAGGGTAGTATTAGGAAATATATTTGGATTCATGATGTTATTTATTTCCGGAAGGAGAGAGCTGAGAGTACTTGAGACTGGCAGGAGACGCCACATCTGTCCTGTTCAATCCAAAGTGTTATCACTCAAATATATATATGAGTTATCGCTGCTTCTGAGAACAATCAAAGACATCTATAAATGAGAAAAAAATCTGATTGTTGAAAGTCAAAGTTAAAGATGGGATGTTCTTTTTTTCAATTTAGTGAGGAGGTTCCTTTGGGTGTGAAAATGCCTGACCAGGCACTTTCTCAACAGTGTACGGGCAGAATACAGCTTCATAGTCTTGCATAACTGCCAGGGTTTCCAGATTATTTATAACACTGGCATTGGAGCTTTTGGAAAATTGCAACACTATTGAACACCACTAACATTACAGTCTGGCCTCAAAGGCGTAACATATTGAAAGTAAATGTGTGACACTCATAGAAAACATACATTTATTTTAACTTTGGTATGGTCACATAACACAAAACGTTACTTATGCCAAAAATTAAAGGAGGGAGTTTGGTCCGTGAGGATGGGTAGGTGTATAATGTGAATGTCTAGCAACCCAAATGTTGAGTGTTCAAATCACATCATGGACAGCTTTTGCATTTGAGCTAATTAGCAACTTTGCAACTACTTACTATGTTAACTAACCCTAACCTTAAACCTAACCTTAAGCCTAACCCCTGACTATAACCTTAACCCCTAACCCTAACCTTAAACCTAACCTTAAACCCTAACCCTAACCCCTAGACTAGTTTACGTTAACCCCTAGACTAGCTTATGTTAGCCACCAAAGAAACTAATTTATGTTCTGAATAGAAAGTGTTATGTTTGGGGCAAATCCAACACAACAAGTCACTAAGTACCACTCTTCATATTTTCAAGCATGGTGGTGGCTGCATCTTGTTATGGGTATGCTTTTCATCGGCAAGGACTAAGGACTTTTTCAGGATTAAAAAAAACAGAATAGAGCTCTGCTTTCCAACAGACACTGGGAGAAAAATTCACCTTTCAGCAGGACAATAACCAAAAACACAAGGCCAAATATACACTGGAGTTGCTTACAAAGACATTGAACATTCCTGAGTGGCATGGTTAGAGTTTTGACTTAAATCGGTTTGAAAATCCATGGCAAGACTTGAAAATGCCTGTCAAGCAATGATCAAAAACCAACTTGACAGAGCTTGAAGATTTTTTGGGGGAATAATGTGTCAATATTGTTCAATCAGGTTGTGCAAGGACTTACCCAAAAAAACTCACACCTGTAATCACTGCCAACGATGATTCTAACTCAGGGGTGTGAATGCTTATGTAAATTAGATATTTATCATATTTATACATTTGCAAAAATGTCCCACATTTTTTTTTTTTTTGTCGTTATGGGTTATTGTGTGTAAATTGGTGATTAAAAACAAAAATGTTAATCCATTTTGAATTCAGGCTGTAACACAACAAAATGTGGAGCAAGTCAAGGGGTATGAATACTTTCTGAAGGCACGGTAGGCTACTAACCCTCAGAGCCCTTAGTGGTGAAGCATCACAGTATGAGCACTCAGCTCAGCTCACTGATGGTTGGTATGAATAAGCTGGTGGTAGGCAAGGACGTGTAAAAATGCATAGCAACAGTCTCCTTCTCTCCATCTCTCTCTTTCAGACACACATACACACACGCACACACACACTCAAATAATAATGGGCCCAGATTAAAGATTCCACCCTCAAGCGAAATGGTGTAAGTATAATTTTGAAGCAGAGCTCAACGTCATGGGTAGTGAATCACCAGCAACATCCAGAGAAGTAGATTTGCCTCTGCTCTCCCTGTTGGATCCATTCTTCTGTTCTTAACAGTGGAACTAGTGACGGTCTGCTTTGTACTGCCATTACACTCACCATCACTCTCCTGTTGTTCCATTCACTCCCCATCCCACTCCCCATCCCATCCCACTGCCCATCCCACTTCCCATCCCACTCCCCATCCCACTTCCCATCACACTTCCCATCCCATCCCACTCCCCATCCCATCCCACTCCCCATCCCCATCCCATCCCACTCCCCATCCCCATTCCATCCCACTCCCCATCCCCATCCCATCCCACTCCCCATCCCCATCCCACTTCCCATCCCACTCCCCATCCCACTTCCCATCCCACTTCCCATCCCATCCCACTCCCCATCCCCATCCCATCCCACTCCCCATCCCCATCCCATCCCACTCCCCATCCACTCCCCATCCCACTTCCCACGCCACGCCACTCCCCATCCCATCCCACTCCCCATCCCCATCACATCCCACTCCCCATCCCATCCCACTCCCCATCCCATCCCACTCCCCATCCACTCCCCATCCCACTTCCCATCCACTCCCCATCTACACACCATCCCACTTCCCATCCACTCCCCATCCCACTCCCCATCCACTCCCCATTCCACTCCCCATCTACACACCATCCCACTTCCCATCCACTCCCCATCCCACTCCCCATCCACTCCCCATTCCACTCCCCATCCTTCTCCCCATCCACTCCCCATTCCACTCCCCATCCACTCCCCATCCCACTCCCCATCCACTCCCCATTCCACTCCCCATCCTTCTCCCCATCCACTCCCCATTCCACTCCCCATCCCACTCCCCATCCCACTGTGCCTCTACCCTCTTGTCATATTACCTTATCATGCCTCTCTCCCCGTAATACTAATCAGCCATTTTAGTCCCTGTCCTGTAATACATGTTAATTTGGCACAACGCCTACAGGGAGGAAGGGGAAGGAAAGATGTGCAGCAGCAGAGGGAGTAGGGTATCCATTTCTCTTAATTTCTTGCCAAGTCCTATTATTCCAACATTGACTCTTGACTGTGCATGGCGTGGTAGCTTCGTGAGTGTGATTTGCCTGCCTGGTTGGTGGAACCCAGGGATTCTATTTCAGGTCATCACACACACTGGGGGAGAGGAACCCACATTTGTCACTGTTAATTACAGCTTTCTACTTCCTGAGAAATAATTTGCCTCTGTAGACTTTAGATTTCAGGAACCAACAGGCCTCAGGCAATTAGCACATCAAGGAAATGTACTGTGTGTGTGTGTGTTGTGTGTGTGTGTGCGCACATGTGCGTGCATGTGTGTTTGTGAGAGGTTTGCGCTTGCAGTTTTCAGAAGGATTCTCAGCATTTTCATTGTCGTCAATGTGACCATATAAGATTTGGATCAAAGTGAATAGCTGCTGCCATCTGTGAGCGCTATATTTGTTCAACAGATTTCTTGAAAAGCAACATACTGTATCCATTTATTTTTCTGTTGTTTTTACCCCCCACACCATCCCTTTTTGCCATGCTGATATCAGTCTGTCTAACCATGGAGGTTTGGTTTACTCCTATAGGGTCATGTGCTTGCAATGCATTTCTTGTTAGGTTGTATCCGAATAAACTGTTTAAAGGATGTAATGCTCATGCTTGGTGTGATATTGCGAGGGGTGAAAGTGAGTGTAGAGGCAAAAGACGAATAGGAGAAGAAGGATTGAGTTGGTAACATTTAATAAGGACGACAACACACATAGAACAATAACCCGCGAGGGTTGAAACAAAATACACAGGGTTAAATAGTGACCCTGATGACCAATGTGGAACAGGTGTGGGTCATCAGGGTGTTACTACCATCTTCCCCCGACCTTCGGTTAGAACGCCGGCGAGGATGATCGTTGGAGAGGAGCATTGTTCTGATGAACAGTTAAATACATGTTAACATTTTGGTAAATTAGCTTTCATTGTTTGAAGAATTTATAAAAGAGATTGGTGTGATTTGTCACCATCCAATCATGGCATGGTGCTGTTCAATGACATGCATGTATTTGTTTGAAATCTATCATTTGATGGTTTCATTTCAGAGACACAAATAATCATTTGTTGTAAAACACTATATATCAGCCTCACTCTCAGAGGAATAAAAAGTACTGCTAGGTTTTACACAGTCAAATGTAATAAATTACTACATTGAATAGACGGAATAAATCCGTAATATTTAAATTAGTATGATATGTTACATGTGGTATGGTTACATAAAGCATAAAACACGAAGGTCTAGCGAAAGTCTACTATTGTAATTCCTAACATATCAAACAAAATGTATGATGGACATCCACAATTAATACCATACGAAACGTGCCATAACATACTTAATGGAGGGAGACATACAGTGGGGAGAACAAGTATTTGATACACTGCCGATTTTGCAGGTTTTCCCACTTACAAAGCATGTAGAAGTCTGTAATTTTTATCATAGGTACTCTTCAACTGTGAGTGACGGAATCTAAAACAAAAATCCAGAAAGTCACATTGTATGATTTTTAAATAATTAATTTGCATTTTATTGCATGACATAAGTATTTGATACATCAGAAAAGCAGAACTTAATATTTGGTACAGAAACCTTTGTTTGCAATTACAGAGATCATACGTTTCCTGTAGTTCTTGACCAGGTTTGCACACACTGCAGCAGGGATTTTGGCCCACTCCTCCATCCAGATCCTTCAGGTTTCGGGGCTGTCGCTGGGCAATACGGACTTTCAGCTCCCTCCAAAGATTTTCTATTGGGTTCAGGTCTGGAGACTGGCTAGGCCACTCCAGGACCTTGAGATGCTTCTTACGGAGCCACTCCTTAGTTGCCCTGGCTGTGTGTTTTGGGTCGTTGTCATGCTGGAAGACCCAGCCACGACCCATCTTCAATGCTCTTACTGAGGGAAGGAGGTTGTTGGCCAAGATCTCGCGATACATGGCCCCATCCATCCTCCCCTCAATACGGTGCAGTCGTCCTGTCCCCTTTGCAGAAAAGCATCCCCAAAGAATGATGTTTCCACCTCCATGCTTCACGGTTGGGATGGTGTTCTTGGGGTTGTACTCATCCTTCTTCTTCCTCCAAACACGGCGAGTGGAGTTTAGACCAAAAAGCTCTATTTTTGTCTCATCAGACCACATGACCTTCTCCCATTCCTCCTCTGGATCATCCAGATGGTCATTGGCAAACTTCAGACGGGCCTGGACATGCGCTGGCTTGAGCAGGGGGACCTTGTGTGCGCTGCAGGATTTTAATCCATGACGGCGTAGTGTGTTACTAATGGTTTTCTTTGAGACTGTGGTCCCAGCTCTCTTCAGGTCATTGACCAGGTCCTGCCGTGTAGTTCTGGGCTGATCCCTCACCTTCCTCGTGATCATTGATGCCCCACGAGGTGAGATCTTGCATGGTTGCCCAGACCGAGGGAGATTGACTGTCATCTTGAACTTCTTTCATTTTCTAATAATTGCGCCAACAGTTGTTGCCTTCTCACCAAGCTGCTTGCCTATTGTCCTGTAGCCCATCCCAGCCTCGTGCAGGTCTACAATTTTATCCCTGATGTTCTTACACAGCTCTCTGGTCTTGGCCATTGTGGAGAGGTTGGAGTCTGTTTGATTGAGTGTGTGGACAGGTGTTTTTTATACAGGTAAAGAGTTCAAACAGGTGCAGTTAATACAGGTAATGAGTGGAGAACAGGAGGGCTTCTTAAAGAAAAACTAACAGGTCTGTGAGAGCCGGAATTCTTACTGGTTGGTAGGTGATCAAATACTTATGTCATGCAATAAAATGCAAATTAATTATTTAAAAATCATACAATGTGATTTTCTAGATTCCGTCTCTCACAGTTGAAGTGTACCCATGATAAAAATTACAAACCTCTACATGCTTTGTAAGTAGGAAAACCTGCAAAATCGGCAGTGTATCAAATACTTGTTCTCCCCACTGTATTTCCCTTCACTATGTCTACCCCTGAGTTTTGAAAACATTTATCAATACAGTAATATGAGATCTGCATGTAAAATATTTACATTTTAAATTTTAGTAATTTAGCAGATGCTCTTATCCAGAGCGACATACAGTTAGTGCGTTCATCTTAAGATAGCTAGGTGGGACAACATATCACAGTCAAATATGCAGAACACAAACAATCCATTCTTGCTGAACAATGGATATATCGCGTTTTACAACAAAACCCATTTTAATACACATCTAAAAACTATTCATCAAAAAATCTGAGAACAGTAATATTTTACATACACATGAAGGTACCCATGAGCAATAATTTTGAAGGAAAAAACACAAATGTGAAAAATTTGAGGTTATAGCGTTTTGGAATTAAACTCTTCATGTCTAGTCTACCTTTAAGGGTCCCAGACAGTTTCTTACGTAGTTGTTCAACTTAAATCCCTTGTTTCTGAAGGTATTTTAAGAATGTTGTTGTTATAGTAATTGTTGATATAATCTTTGACTCTAGGCATTGTGCAGTAGTTATTCTTTGGTCTAAAATCTGGGCTCCCAAGTGGCGCAGTGGTCTAAGACACTGCATCTATGTGTTAGAAGCTTCACTACAGACAACCTGGTTTGAATCCAGACTGTATCACAACCGGCCTTGATTGGGGCGGTGCACAATTGGCCCAGTGCCATCCGAGTTTGGCCGGTTTAGGCCATCATTGTAAATAAGAATTTGTTCTTAACTGACTTGCCTAGTTAAATAAAAAAATAAGGTGCAGATTTGAGAAATAGGGGACAGTTTTGTTTGGCATAATGTTACATATAGGCTACTCAGTGTAGATAGATTTTTGCTGAAGTTAGCAAGGACAGTGCAGTGCGGATATCTTCTGTGTCCTTGACTGTAATCTCCTAGCCACACACACACACTTACGCACACACACACACACACACACACACACACACACACACACACACACACACACCTATCACTAAGGAACTGCTGCTACGTATCCTGCATCTTAACACATGGAAAATGGGAGAGGGGTGGGCAGTGGGCTGGAAAACTGAGAGAGTGGTTGCTGGGTTGATTGAAACTAAAATTGGACTCGACATGATCACAACACAAATTATTGCACTTAAGGATATTCAATGTTTCAATCTCTATCAGAGTGTGAGCTTCTGTCACCGCACAAGCTCTTGCATTAGATCAGAATGTAAAGTTTCTCCCTCTCATTACTTTATCTCCGGCTGTATTTCCTTGTCCCCACGCTCAGACAAACAGAATGAGAGACATCCTTTGTGGTTCCTCCATCTTTGACAGTGTGTAATTCTCTCTCATCACTCACTCATGTGCCAGGGAGAGCTGGACTGGGGTTACCGTGGGGATTCGCATGACCTGACTCCATGGAAACCAGACCCATTGGCATACAGAGAGGGGGCAGGAGAGGGGGAAGGAAGAGGGGTAAGATGACTGTCTTCTGGAACACTGGTTTCTTGCTAAGGGTGTTAAGGTGGAGGGAAGACGGGGAGACCACTGTGTTCTGGAACATAGTTTTTTTTCTGAGTGAAATAATCAGTTCCTTAGGGGTGTTAGATTTGGGTATGCTCTTGCCCTCCCTCCCTCCCTCCCTCCCTCCCTCCCTCCCTCCCTCCCTCCCTCCCTCCCTCCTTCCATCACTTAATTCTAAATCGGGGATGGCTGTGAGTTCAGCTTCAGAGAGAAAGGGGCCAGCGGATGACATTTGAGCTGTTGCTGTAAGTGCACAGGGAGGGGGACTAACAGCAACACCATGTGTGGATCGGTGGGTTAACACTCTGATCCACACTGTCACCACTGCTTTGTTGTGTGTTTCTCCAGAGTCACCGTGACTCTGTGAAAATGTTCTAAGCATTCTACTTCTTATTGTAGCACAGTGTCAAAGGGATGACATGACATTCTAGAACGGCCCAACAGGAATTCAACAGTTTGTTACCTAAAGATCAGTCATTGTGCATTATGTCTGCGCTGTCTTTATGAGAGATCAAATGAAATCAAATTTTATTGGTCACATACACGTGTTTAGCAGATGTTATTGCCGGTGTAGCGAAATGCTTGTGCTTCTAGCTCCAACAGTGCAGTAATATCTAACAAGTAATACCTAACAATTTCACAACATATACCCAATACACACAAATCTAAGTAAGGATCCAGGCACTGATGAGCTCCAAGGTCACATTTCCACCTGTTTGTCAGGCTTACATTTTTTAATGCCATTTGATATTATTAAAGAATGTGGATAGTGACTCACATTGAATAATAGGTGTCACAAGAGAATGCTGCCCTGTATTTGCTGTTAAACCACAACCTAATAACAGTACAGTCTCAATTCTCTGTAGTGGGATTTCTACCAAGCCTTGTGTAGTTTGGAAGGCCTTCTAATTCAAATCTAATTTTATTTGTCACGTACACAGTTTACAGCAGGTATAAAAGGTGCAGTGAAATGCTTGCGTGCAGTGGTGTAAAGTACTTAAGTTAAAATACCTTAAAAGACCTCTTTAGTAGTTTTCTGGTGGTATCTGTCCCTTACCTTACTATTTATATTTTTGACAACTTTTACTCCACTACATTTCTAAAGAAAATAATGTACTTTTTACTCCATACATTTTCCCTGACACCCAAAAGTAGCCGTTACATTTTGAATGCTTAGCAGGACAGAAAAATGGTCAAATTCACCCTTATCAAGAGAACATCCCTGGTCATCTACTGCCTCTGATCTGGTGGACTCACTGAACACAAATTATTTGTTTGTAAATTATGTCTGAGTGGCTATCTGTAAATGAAAATCGTGCCGTCTGGTATGCTTAATATAAGGAATGTGAAATGATTTATACTTTTACTTTTACTTTTACTTTTGATACTTAAGAATATTTTTGCAATTAGACACACGCACGCACACACACACACACACACACACACACACACACACACACACACACACACACACACACACACACACACACACACACACACACACACACACACATACACCTATCACCAAGGAACTGCTGCTATGTATCCTGCATCTTAACACATGGACAATGGGAGAGTGGTGGGCAGTGTGCTGATGGACTCACTGAACACAAATTCTTTGTTTGTAAATTATGTCTGAGCGTTGGAGCCCCTGGCTATCTGTAAATTAAAATAGTGTGAATGTGAAATGATTTATACTTTTACTTTTACTTTTTATACTTAAGTATATTTTAGCAATTACATTTACTTTTGATACCTAAGTATATTTAAAACCAAATACTTTTAGACTTTAACTCAAGTAGTATTTTACTGGATGACTTTCACTTTCACTTGAGTCATTTTCTATTAAGATAACTTTACTTGTACTCAAGTAGGACTATTGGGTACTTTTTCCACAAGCAGTTCTAGCTCCCTTAACATTGCAGTACAATATCAATATCATAATGATCAAAAGTCAATCAAAAATAAAAAGTAAATAAAGGAACGTGGCAATTAAACTGATATGTACAGAATAGGATATACAGTATAGATAATGAACAATAGGATATACAGTATAGATCATGAACAATATACAGTATATATAGTGAACAATAGGAAATACAGTATTGATCATGAATAATATGATATACAGTATAGATAATGAGCAATATGATATATAGTATAGATAATGAACAATATGATATACAGTATTGATAATGAACAATAGGATATACAGTATAGATAATAAACATAAAGTGGGTAGTGTCTTGGTCATGAAGTTAAATAAATAATATATAATGGAACAGCAGTGTTAGCTGTGTGCGTGTGTGTGTGTGTGTGTTGTGTGTGTGTGTGTGTGTGTGTGTGTGTGTGTGCCTGTGTGCGTGTGTGGAGGATCAGTGCAAACAGTCTCTACGTTGCAGATATTCTCTGATGAGTGCAAACAGTCTTTAAGGTGCAGGTCTGAGCAGGTAGACAGCTAGGGTTAGTTGACCACCTCATTTTCTGCCTTTTAAAAAAACATAGCTAATATTGCTGACTTGCTTAAACAAATGTGGTTTCTACTGACAACTGAGATGTACAAACTATGGCATAAGAGGATGACAAGTGCATAAGAGGCAATCTGTAATTTCAATTAAGACATTAATGAGCGAGCTAGAAAGGACGTAGTAGTCAATATAACTATTTGTTTAGCACTTTTGAAATGTACAGAATTCAGAACATGGGCCGTTCTTACAGTGTTCTCCCTGTACACCAAGTCAGAACCGTAGGATAAATAAAGGGGGCATATAAGCAGACAATGAAAGCTCTTACAATATTCGATGATTACATTTGTCAAAAACAGGTTATAGTCTACATGTGCACCGCCGAGTCAGAACATTATGCGAGGTGAAAATATCATTCATGGTGCAATGCTGAGCCAATCACGGTGCAATGCTCCTATTTTCTGCTGGCACGCCCCACCACCACAGAAAGCACTGAGCTAGGATGAAACACCTACATTTTGGAGCTGCCTGTTTGTATGCGGCTTTATTAACTCAATTATATACTGTATGTATTTTTACATTGTTTGCAAACTGATATGTGACACGTATTAATGCCAAAATACATGCAAAACAGGCAAGCCCCCCCCCCAAAAAAAATAATACATTTCTACTTATTTTTACTTGTTTTATTTTATTTTTTGCAAAGAATGTGGGGCTCAAAATGACAGGTTGCTACTGGCCAGTCAGTATTCGACGTCCATCCATGTCTGAGGACTTTGGGAGATGATGTGGAAACCGTCCACTAGGGGCATCTGCCTCGGGTGCCAAAGGTTGCATGTTCGAATCCAATGATGGAAAGTTGTTTTAGAGATTTTTGTTTTAAGCCTATCCCAAACCTTAACCCTTACCTTAAACGTTTCACACGTGAGTTCCAAATATCTCCAGCCTGAGTTGTTTTATGCACGTGATGTCAGAATGTACTCACTGTTCCAAAATGTGATTGTTACGCAACATGCCTGCTAATTATCTATAGGCTTTGTTTCAACATGTCAATTTCTAATTATTTTCCAACAAGTTGTATTTTACAACAACAGTTTGAATTGAGGTGTGTTCCGCCTCCTCATAAATTCACATAGAAGCAGCCCATTTCAGTGCTGAGCCGGACAAAATTCCCTCTTTGAGGAGAGCCCTTCCTCATTTTTTCCGCACATCAAGTATGCAGACATTTGCGCAGGCTTGCACCAACTGCCACATTTTCAGGCTGAGGTTTGTATTTTTGCATTGATGTTTTCCTTACAAAGTGTGTGTTCCTATCAAAGTGCCTTTTTTTCTGTATATCGTATTGTCATTTCTACTGTAGGATTTAGTATGTATGTATGTATGCATGTATGTATGTATGTATGTATGTATGTATGTATGTATGTATGTATGTATGTATGTATGTATGTATGTATGTATGTATGTATGTATGTATGTATGTATGTATGTATGTATGTATGTATGTATGTATGTATGTATGTATGTTGAAGGTTGTACTGATTATAAAGAGCTAATGCTAAGCTATTTGCTAGCTATGTGTTGCACCCATTTAGACATGCATACTTCAAACAGACTAAACTCATCTTATCTCCTCTTACAATCTTTGGTTGACGCGTCTGATTACTTTCGATTTCTAGAAAGTGTTTTACTCATTCATATCTATCAACATTGAGCTCACCTGTGATGTGAAGAATTATAAATAGTATTTGCTATTAGGTAATTCATATTGAGAGTTCTCTAAATATGACCGCTTGTGTTACGTCAATCTTTCTTCAGTTAGCGCTAGGACTAATGTAGCCTTAATTTTCCAGTTTGGATGATTGGGAATGCTGTCGCTATTTCTGTAAATGTCTGAACATTGCATCCCAAGATAAACTGGCCACATTCAGGACATAACTTTGTAAGGACTGTGTTTGTGCAAAATGTTTCTGTGAAAAAACAGTGTGGCTAGCTCAAATGCTGACTGTTGTTTGTTGGTACGTGTGAAGGTTAACCATTTGGAGTAAATGCCTAAACTTAACCCTAACCTTAAAAATGTGGAGTTAATGCCTGACCTTAACCTTAAACCCTTTGATATATCACATTTGGAACAACTTCGAAACTTGACATTTTGAAACGTGGACGAACATCTAATTCTGACGTGAGACTGTGAAAGCTGGTTGGTAAATGTCCTGGAGGTCAAAAAGCTTGCCCCCAGTGATGTGTTGGGCCCTCTGCACCACCCTCTGTAGAGCATTGCGGTTGATGGGGGTGCAGTTGCCATACCAGGCGGTGATGCAGGAAGTTAGTGAGTGGGATGGTGTTTGGTAGCATCTGTTTGTGGTCCCACAGCAGATTGACATATGTTTTACTTCATATCTTTTTGTTGAGTATTTTATACAAAGAAAGAGCCTAAAAGGGATGCAAACAACAAACCAACAAATTAACTCTCCACACAAGAGAACATGGCCTCTCAGTTATTTTTGAAAGTGGGCCTTATCAGCCAAATTAATATTTATGAAGGTTTAATCCATGCACTGCTGACTTATGTCATTAGGGAAGAGCACTTTTCAACATAAATTCTCATTATTCCTCTATTATATACTGTAGCAGACTTACTCAATGAATCCGGATTTTCAATTTTGCAATAATTGACCGTTAAACGCTTTGGTAATTTATAAATTTGTCTGCCACAGCTTTCCCAATGGCTCAAGGGCATATTATAGAAGTGTTTGATGTTTTACAGTATTGCAAAGGAAGGACACACCGGACCTAGGGGGGATTTATTTCACTCGTACATGAGGAACCAATATAAACACACACACACACGGAGGCAGGCATGCACACACACACACACACACACACACACACACGTACCCTCTCATCTAGTAAAGTTTGTGGCTTAGTGGCTTCACACATATTATTTCTTCAATATTTCATTGGGTGAGCAGAACCATTGAAGTTCCTCTACAGCTGTGAGTGATAAAGTGCTGTCAGTAGAGCTGGAGAGAGAGAAGTGTCTTTATATCTGTCACCCAGACATACCTACAGGCTATGTGTTTAATCCAGTTTGACAGTACTGTACAGGTCACACAGTTCCCAGAGGAGCCCAGTCCATCATGGCCTCCAGTACATTTCCTGTAATTCTCTCCATAAGACATAGAGAAAATGTTGTGGTTTTAAAGGAAATTGGGGGGGCTGGAGGCCCTAAGCGACCCCTTACATCGCTTATGCCCAGGGCCAGCCCTGATGGCCTCAACAGTTAGGCTGCTAGGTCCAGCATTCATGTGACACAGGCTTTAGACTGCTATATCCCACATCCAGCTCTGTCCCTGCTCTCTCAACAAGCCTGTCTGCCATAAATGAAATGTGAACTGTGAAGGTGTCAGGGATATGAAATACAGTATATATCTTTAAGAAATATATACTGTATGGATATACTCAGACAACCCAGAAAGTATTATTGGATAGTACATATAAATCACATACATTGTAGTACTGTTTTATGGTGCAATAACATCCACATTCTAGACTATTCTAATGTGTAGCTATCATTTAATCTCACTGTAGCCCACGTATTGGTTACTGATTAATGTACAGTGTAGGGGAGGAGTGAGTTACAGGTCACCTTTATAAACATGACCTAGATTTAAATGCAAATTAATAGATTTCAGGTGTCATCACTGGTGATGTAGGGTCTAGAATGAGTCAATGTTGGGACAGCGACTAGCTGACGTCATCTCTCCAATCTATACCCTTTCCCCTGACTGTTATTGCCAATGTTTGTGTACTCCATTGTATTCTCTTTGATAGTTTTTTCTATATTATATATTTTGAGCTGTTTTACAGGAAAAAATAACATGAAAAAACAACTTCATATTCTCTCCCATTCTAGATCATACGCAACACTATGTGGGCCAGTTATGCAACTGCTGATATTTTTGTATCTGCAAATAGAATCAATCACCATTTTGTTTCTCATTGTTGAGCATGGGAGGAGAAAAGATACTGATCATTATTAAGAAATGATCATTACAGAGTATTTTCTCATGACCTTGACAGATTAACGTTGTGTATAGTATAGAGTGAATTCAGAAAGCATTCAGACCACTTATTGTTACGTTACAGACTTATTCTAAAATGGATTAAATAAAAACATGTCTTCATCAATCTACACACAATACCCCATAATGATAAAGCAAGAACATGTTTTTTCGAAATGTTTGCAAATGTAAAAACTTTTTTTGATCTATTAGGAGCTCCAGAGCTCCAGAGCTCCAGAGTTCCTCTGTGTAGATGGAAGAACCTTACAGATGGACAACCACCTATGCAACACTCCATCAATCAGGCCTTTATGGTAGAGTGGCCAGAAGGAAGCCACTCCTCAGTAAAAGGCACATGACAGCCCGCTTAGAGTTTTCCAAAAGGCACCTAAAGACCATGAGAAACAAGATTCTCTGGCCTGATGATGTGCCGTGGTGAGGTTGGACCCAGGAGCAGAGAAGAGACCAGGCGAGGAATCATTGGTTAAGGATAAACATAATACTTTACTGAGAAACGGTAACTAAAGGATCACAGTAACACTGGAAAAACAACAAACACTAAGTCTCAAACTCACTCAGGAGACAAAAACACACAGCAAACAATTCAAGCTTCTGTAAAGCACAACAGAAAATACACCTCTTTTAACAGGGAAATGTCTCAATACTCCATACCATGGGAGACACAATGTGGGAGCTGGGGATGAAGGCTCAGAGTTCCTCTCCTCGTTAGAGACATCGTGTTGACGGGACAGGGTGTCTGATTTCTGAATCTTGGATTCTTCCAGGGCGTTAGGTTAGAGTGAAGTTGAACCTGTTAAAAAACAGCGCCCACCTAGCCTGGCGAGCGTTCCACCTATTGGCTTCTTGAATGGAGACCAAGTTCTTATGGTCCGTCCAGATCACGAAAGGATGAGGTGCCCCCTCCAACCAGTGTCTCCACCCCTCAAGGGCCCACTTGACTACCATGAGCTCCCGGTTGCCTATATCGTAGTTGCGTTCCGCTGGCGAGAACCGCTTGGAAAGAAAAGCCCATGGGTGCAGCCCCTTTTTTATTTTTGCCACCGCACCCAAGATGCGAATAAAAAAATGGCGATAAAAATTGACAAACCTGAGGAACAGCTGGACTTGTTTGAGTGAGGTGGGACGGGGCCAGTCGGTGACTGCCTTAACCTTAACGGGGTCCATTTGGACGCTGGCGGTAGAGATAATGTGGCCCAGGAAAGAGACTTGGAATACATGGAACTCACACTTCTCTATCTTGACGTACAGTTGACTCTGAAGAAGGAATCTCAGGACTTGGCAGACGTGCAGGAGAAGATCAGGATGTTGTCAAGGTAAAGAAAGACGAACCGATTCAACATTGTCACTGACCAATGCTTGGAAGACTGCCGGTGAGTTCCATAATGTGAATGGCATGACTAGCTACTTATAGTGGCCACTAGGGATGTTAATGGCAGTTTTTCATTCATCTCCCTCCCTGATTCTCACCAGATTGTAAGCTTTGCGGAGGTCCAGTTTGCTGAAGAATTGGGCCCCTTGGGCCAGCTCTAAGGCAGCGGACATCAGGGGTAGGGGGTAACGATTCTTAATTGTGATCCTGTTCAGCCATCAGTTATCGATGCAGGGACGCAGACCTCCATCCTTCTTTCCCACGAAGAAGAAGCCTGCACCAGCTGGGGATGTTGAGGAGCGAATTAAACCTGCCTCCAGCGACTCCCGGATGCAATTGTCCATGAATGCTGTTTCTGGGGTCAAGAGGGAGTAAAGACGGCAGGTTGGAGTTCTATGGCGCAGTCGTATGGACGATGAGGAGGGAGGGTGGTGCCTTGCCTCTTACTGAAGGCCTCCCGGAGGTCGAAGTATTCGGGAGGGAGAGCGGAGAAGTTTTGGTCTTCAATGGATGCAGGGGGACACGGTGAGGCTCTTGGTGGGGGTGTTAGACATTTAGTCTGGCAGTTCTTACCCCAGTCTAGTAGGTGTCCCGTGGACCAGGAGAATAGTGGGTAATGTAACACTAGCCAGGGGTACCCTAGGATAAGGGGGTTCTTGGGAGAAATTATCAAAAGAAAACTAAGACTTTCTGAGTGGTTTACCCCAACCTGCAGTGGAATGGGCTTGGTCTGATATTCCACTTGGCCGGAGCCAATGGGGCATCCATCGAGGGCTTGAATCTGCAGAGGGAAGGAGATTTGTAATTCTCTGGCGAAGTCTTGATCAATGAAATGATCGGTGGCCCCGGAGTCCATGAAGGCTTGAATCTGGTGCTGACGGTTGTCCTAGTGGAGGGTTGCGGGTAGTGACAGGCGGTGACTGGGTAGCCGGCGTAAAACTTTACAGCTCGTTAGGGTCTCGCCTTTTCCTGGTGAGCCCTTGTGTTTCCCGTCACCTCTGGGCATGTAGCACGGAGATGGCCGAGACCTTCGCAGTAGAGGCACCAGCCTTCGCACATGCGCCTGTCACGTTCCTGTGGGCTCAGACGTGTGCCTCCCAGCTGCATGGGCTCCCCAATGCTGGTCTCGGGGGGCTTGGGGTGCTCAGGAAACCGGGATACTGGGGTGGTGTCAAAAAGGCCCTGTCTCACACATTCTCAGAGGTGGTTGTCTATCCTGATTGCCAGCGTTATCAGGGACTGAATGTCCTCTCCCAGTTCCCGAGAGGCCAGTAAAAAAAAAAAAAAAAACATTTAATACATTTTTGAATGTGTGAAAAAAGTCAAGGGGTCTGAATGCGTTCTGAATTAACTGTAAATACATTGACATGTGTTTATGTATATGCCATGCAAAAGGTGCAAGAGAACGGCAGTGTGACATGGGGAACGCACAACAGCGGCATATGATTGGTGGAGAACTGTCAGTGAAGAACCAATGGAACATTGGTTAGGTGTTCAGTGCTTCAGACGAGCACTTTTAAAGAAGACTCTTTCTCTCTCACTCTCTCCTTCCCTCCCTCCATCTCGCCCTCTTTCTTTCTCTCATGCGCACCCACACAGAGACTGTCAGATCCACACGAGTATGGAAGTTCGGGGGCGGATGGAGGTGAAGCACGTGAAAAAAAATTACAAAATATTTTGCCAATGCATTGACAACTCACTATCACTCTTTCTCTCTCTATCAATATCTCTCTATATAAATCTATCTCTCTCCATTTACAGCATCTCTATCTCTAATTCTCTCATGCTCTCTCTCTGAAGGTGAAGAGTGATTACCTTCTTCTATAGACAATGGGATGAGGCAGGATTCATCCCCTTGATATTTGTCTGATAAACTTTTTCTGAAGCCACGGCAAAACTAAATGTCATGGTGATTATTGACTGAACCTCCTTCAACTTTACAGTACGTAACAAGAGTGGTAATAATGATGCTCTTGGCCAGAGCTGTCATTCATGGGATGCAGATTATGTGTCACTCATATTGGTTATGTGCTCATATTCATTATCAGTGAACTAATGGCACATAATGAATGTTATCTTTGATTGGCTGTGACCGATAGACAAGCCTCAGTTTTTTTTCTCTAGAAAGCAGAACTGAACACAAACCAGCGAGCAGAAATAGAAAGATCAAATTTGCCTGCCTGCCTCCCTCCCTCCGAATTCCCCCACCACCCTAATGTGTTGCCGGGCCAGATCAGAGGAGTGCGTTATGACAAACCACTCGGCATAGTGAGAGTGTGTTACGTCGAACACACACACACACTCTCCAGGTCTCTCATGAGGCCTTCTCTCCCTCACTCTCTCTACTCCATACAGTGTTGATGTAACTGATACACTGCCTGCTCAGGCCAGGCCAAGAGCTAGCAGCTACATCAGCACTAGCTTTACCTAGACCCCTAGAGGAATCAGCAGCGTCCATCTTAGAGCGAGATAAACACAACACCACACCACACTACCTCATGCATCTGACTCACTCCTCAAGGCACAGCGAGGGAGATTAGTTACGTCCTTGTGCCTTCATGGCTTTAGTTTTCTCCTGTAGCTTTGTGTGTTGTGTAAGAAGCTGTTTTAGCTATCTGTTAGATTCCAAGTACTGGATGTTCCACAGGGTGTCTGTGTTGTGGTGAAGGAATGTTGTTTTGGATTCATGGTGGACAGATCCTGTTTGAGCCTGATCTGTAACGTGTCATGTGGTGGAACTGATTTTATTGGAAGTGAGTTAGCTACAGTAAACGCATCATCTTGTTTTCCATATAGACCAACTTACTGTAGGGGCCTCCTGCCCCTGGCCTTCACCCCTATCACCCACCATCCACACTGTACTAACACTTTTGAATGGCCAACCCTGTATACCAAATTGATGTTGTGACATTCCAATGATTTTGTAATCATGAAATAAAACAAGAATGTTATGATTAATTTAGGTTGTTTTTCAGCCAAAATACATGAACAGAGGGCACACCATTTAAGAGGCAGGTGATGTTAGTAGGCACAATACATTTAGTCTCTGTCATGCTCAACATTTCACATTTGCTCCCTAAATTAATTGCTTTTCAATGCCATGTTTCTGGTGTCGCAGACAGCGATATGCAGCAGATACCTTCTCCTCTTAATCAGCCATGCATTAGTAATGTGTCCAGCTGTTTGACTATCCAGCCAGTGACCCTCCATCCTCTCTCTCTCTCTCTCTCTCTCTCTCTATCGCCTCTGCATTGATCTATGCTCATCCTAATCCATATTGTATGATCAACACTGTTTTATGAGCTCAGCCATATCTGATAAATGGTCACGTAACTTAGGTTTGTTGTGTTAGATTTCTGTGTTTGGACTGTATATTAGTTTTGAAAACTATAATGGCACAAACATATTGTGCATTTGACAGTTTTATTAAAGTCTGAACCAGTGTGTGTGTTTGTGAGTGTGTCTCTGTACAATATACATGCATTATTGGTTATAACAAATTGCTGAAAATGCTTTCATATACAGCAGTATCTGCCATAGCCCTGATTTATGGCCCTGGGAAATCTGAACCTGAGCCTGTCGTCTAAAACACTAATTACATTATCTTTCTCTATCTCTCTCTCTCTATCTCTCTCTCTATCTCTCTCTCTCTCTCTCTCTTTCTCTCCCCTGTTCTCCCTCTCTCTCTACTCTACTAAAGTAAGACCTGTGTCCACTCTGTGTCCCAGTGAGGAGCATGTGGTGAGGGCCATGTCTCTGGAGATGGAGAAGAGTGTCAATAAGTTGATGTATGACTTCCAGGGGAACTCTACCTCTGACGACGATTCAGGCTGCGCGCTGGAGGAATACGCCTGGGCACCCCCTGGTCTCAGCCCTGAGCAGGTACACCACCTGCTTTTTACCCCTCTTTTCCCCTTCTCTTAACCTACTGACTCCCCCCTATGACCCAACACTGCCCTCTCTGTTACTCCTCCATCATCTAACTAAACACCTGCTTCACATGCCTCTATGAGTCTCCTGTGTCCAACCACAAATTAAGTTGTTTGTACAACTATTTGATAACTGTGCGGGGTGGATTAATTTATTGATACACAAGCAGTAGAACTGATGGTTAATTGCTTTACAATTCTATCTATGGTGTCCTGAGTGCCACATATGTCTTTGAGGAGAGAATGATAGAGAGAGAGAGAGAGAGAGAGAGAGAGAGAGAGAGAGAGAGAGAGAGAGAGAGAGAGAGAGAGAGAGAGAGAGAGAGAGAGAGAGAGAGAGAGAGAGAGAGAGAGAGAGAATTAGAAGTTGAATGAGAAGTTGAATTGATTAGAAAAAGCTATAAAGGACAATCATAATCCATTGGACTCCCCAATTACTGACCAGGAGCTCTATAAGAAACTTCAGGCCCTCAAATTTAAAAAAGCATGCAGACCTGATGGCCTCCTAAATGAGATGTTCAAATTCACTAGTGCAAAATGTCAATTGGCTATATTAAAACTGTTTAATTTAATCCTGATTGTAGGTTATTTCCCTGACATCTGGAATCAAGGACCCAATCTTTAAGAACGGAGACAAATTTGACCATAACAATTACAGAGGCATTGGTGTGAACAGTAATCTGGGGAAGGTTTTCTGTAGTATTATAAATGTAAGAGTTCTAAACTTCCTTAATATGCACAATGTCTGGAGTAAAAGACAAATTAGATTTATACCAATACATCGCACATCCGATCATATTTACACCCTACACACAACGATAGATAAACTAAATATATGCTTCCAAAAAGCATTTGACTCTATTTGGCATACAGGACTGTTCTACAAAGTTATTGAAAGTGGTGTAGGGGGTTAAACATATGACATATTAATTAAATCAATGTATACTGGCAATACATGCAGTATCAAAATTGGCAATAAAATAACTGAATTCTTTAACCAGGGGCGGGGCCTTCGGCAGGGTTACAATCTGAGCCCTGCACTCTTCAATATTTACATCAACAAATTGGCCACTATTCTAGAAAAATCCTCAACCCCTGGTGTTAGTCTCCACAATTCAGAGGTTAAATGCATGCTCTTAGCAGATTCCCTATGCCTGCTGTCACCCACAGCACATGGCCTACAGCAGAGCCTGGACCTGCTAGAGCAGTACTGTCAGAGCTGGGCCCTGGCAGTAAACCCCAAAATATATGGAGTACTGCACACACTACAATTACTTAGGTTTAAAAATAAGCTCAACTGGACACCTTAATGATGCAGTGAATGAACTGAGAGAGAAAACATGCAGGGCATTATACGGCATTAAAAACAAAAATTGTCTAAAACTAATTGAAGGTGTCATTGAACCAATTACACTTTATGGCAGCGAGGTGCGGGGTCCACTTGCAAAACAAGATTTCACCCAATCGGACAAACACCCCATTGAAACCCTGCATGCAGAGTTCTGTAAGATTCTCCTACATGTCCAGAGGAAAACTACAAACAATGCATGCAGGGCAGAATTAGGCAAATATCCACTACTAATAAAACGTTTTGGAAAAATCTAAAATACAAGGTTTCAAAGACCTCTCTGATGAGATCCTGTTGGGGGAGGAACAGAGAGCTGTGGGTTGGCAGAGCACTACATTGCTGCCTGCCATAAGATGAGGGACAATGTCTGACAGACCAACCAACCTGCTTATTGTTATTGTTCAATGTATGATTACTTTAAACCTTGGTTATTGTTGTTACTGTTGTCCCGTTGACAATATTGATTAACATTTCATGGAATAGTAAATGTGAAGAAATTACTCAACTGTCACTGTTGAGATGACATGGTGTGAGCAAAGAGGTCAGAGCCCAACGTAATGACAACCGTGACCTAACCATGACCATGACAAAACCATGACCAAACCATGAAGATGACCTGAAGGATAATCTGTGGGATGCATCGTCTGAACGACATGAAATTATGAAAGTTATGAAATGATGGTTTCAGTTGTGTAATGATGTTGTGTATTATAAATTATAGAAATGTATGCTGTTTGTTGGATTGCTATGTTTTTATTCTATCAGGATTGTCACTCCTAACCCCCCAAATTGGAACAAACTGAAACATAAACTTCCACCACGGAGAGAAAACAGTACAGACATACAAATTATTGGAACTTTCCGTTGACGGGAGCTCCAGATGAGGGAAAAGTTAGTTTTTTTGTTTGTTCTCAGGTTGATCAGGCTGAAGTAATAATTCCTGCTTGTCTCCACGGTAAAGTGCTGCACAGTGGGACCTGTGATGCGATGCTGCTACATTACCCTTCCTCCCTCCACCCCTTCCTTCCTCGCTCCTTCATTCTCTCTCCCGTCCTTCCATCCTTCCCCTTCCCCTTCCCTTCCCTTCCCTTCCCTTCCCCTTCCTTCCTTCCTTCCTTCCTTCCTTCCTTCCTTCCTTCCTTCCTTCCTTCCTTCCTTCCTTCCTTCCTTCCTTCCTTCCTTCCTTCCTTCCTTCCTTCCTTCCTTCCTTCCTTCCTTCCTTCCTTCCTTCCTTCCTTCCCTCCCTCCAGGAGCTCTGTTAATAGATGACAGGCAGGGCTGATGATAGTTATTTTCTCCAGTCAGCCATCTTGAGGCTGTGGCCTTTCTCTAGACGGATAAGAGATGAAGGCAATCAAGCCTGCTGGATGATTGTGACCTACAACTAAGTTAAGCGGCTGCTGTTGACTAGGTGGCTGTTTTCTAGAGGATTGGAAGGCCCTAATTTATTTTGTGCAATGTTAGGTGTGAGCCACACAATGATTTTAGTTTAAATCTGCTCTGTATGTGTCACGGATTATGTTGCAAATCATTGAGGTGTGACAAAACTTGTATCATAAGATCGTTGTGTTCTTGGAGAATAAATACCTGAAGCATTTTCCCTCCTTTCTATCAAGTGACGTCAGCTCAGCAGGTTTTACTGAATGTCTGTAATTACTTTGATTGTAGCCTACAGGAATTCAGAAATCATAGATACTTTTTTATTTCCCCATCACTATGGGGGCTGCGATAGCCTTGAGGGTAGAGAAGCAAGCCAGCAACTGGAAGGTTGGTGGTTCAAATCCTGCTGCTAACAAGGGCAAAAAAAGTGAGCTGTCAACTGGAGGTTGCTAACAATGACGTCACAGGTGCCACCTCCTGCTGATGTTCCCTTGAGCAAGGAACTTATGTGTTGGATAAAAAGCATTTCCATCCTGTCTGGGCTAATAAAGCTAAGTGGAATAAGAGCCTACTGTCTGGACTCTACAAAACACTGTTGTCAATGAAAGAGAACATTGCTCTCCAAGGCTGCATCTGCTGCAGAGCCACAATATCCTTTGTCCCAGATGCTCCTAGATCCAGCTGTTGTTCTCAAGGCCAAGGCTGATGGAGGACAGAACAATAACTAACACAGCAGAATATAAAGCCCATAATCAATTCATTAGAAACTGCTGCTTTCAGGTTCATCTGGGAGGGCTCTTTAACTTTTGTTTTTAACAGGTTTAACCATTCAATTTACAGCGATAGTAAAGTTTATAATGATGGGTCGGTTCATTGCCTATTTCAGGAAGGATCAGACTAGCCACTATCAATCCTGTCATTACAAAAAATCAACAATCGTTGAGTGCAAAAACAAACATGTACCAAGGCTGTAGAAGACGCTATCATTGTCACTATGCTGAACTAAGACCCTTACCGTATTGTGAGACTAAATCCAGTGTTGTGGTTGGTGTCCCTGTCAGGTGCATCAGTATTACGGTTCTCTACCTGAGGACAGGGTGCCGTATGTGAACAGCCCAGGAGAGAAGCACCGCATCAAACAGCTGATTCACCAGCTGCCCCCGCACGACAACGAGGTAACATACTAGTTTACCTGATACTCTGTGTCTAGTGACCTTTGACACATTCACGCAGTTGTTTGGGTGACAAAAGAGGGTGTTGGTTTGGTCGTCAGGTCCGATATTGCAACACACTGGACGACGAGGAGAAAAGGGAGCTCAAGCTCTTCAGTAACCAAAGAAAGAGGGACAACCTGGGAAGAGGCAACGTCCGCCCCTTCCCCCTGTCCATCAGTGGGGCCATCTGTGAACAGGTACTCACTGCTGGCACAAAACAAACATCACAGAAATCCTACAGCACAAAGAGCAGATACATAGAGGGCACCACTAGGGGATGGTGCAAATAGGATTACATAGAGGGCACCACTAGGGGATGGTACAAATGGGATTACATAGAGGGCACCACTAGGGGATGGTGCAATTGGGATTACATAGAGGGCACCACTAGGGGATGGTGCAAATGGGATATAAATCCATGCTACAGCAAATCTAATTTATATTTGAAAATAAAGTCAGCTTGCTACTCAGATCTGTTCATGTCTAAATGAGATGCTTTCTCTGCCTTGGTTTTCTGTCTGATGTCTAATCAGCAGGATTAGCCATAAAAGCCCTTCAGTAATAAGAACATGCACTTCACATTTAGAAACATTGGATTATTCATATCGTAACTGGTGTCTCTGTCCCCCTCCTTCTCTCTCTCCCTCCTTCTCTCTCCCCCTCATTCTCTCTACCCCCTCCTTCTCTCTCCCCCTCCTTCTCTCTCCCCCCTACTTCTCTCTCCCCCTCCTTCTCTCTCCCCCTCCTTCTTCCTTTCCACTCAGTACATCTATTTTCTCTGACTCTTACTTCTATCTATTTAAATCTTTCTCCCTCTCCCTCTCCCTCTCCCTCTCCCTCTCTCTCTCTCTCTCTCTCTCTCTCTCTCTCCCTCTCCTTCTCTCTCTCGCTCGCTCTCTCTCAGTGTGGGGGCCAAATAAATGGACGGGACATTGTGGTGTTTGCATCGCGGGTGGGACACGGCCTGGTGTGGCACCCTCACTGCTTCGTGTGCTGCATGTGTGAGGAGCTCCTGGTGGACCTCATCTACTTCCACCAAGAAGGGAAGATCTACTGTGGTCGCCACCATGCAGAGAGGCTCAAACCCCGCTGCTGTGCCTGCGATGAGGTAAGCCTGCCTGGCCTTAGAGGACTGGGGTGGTGGGGGGGTCGGCTGGGTTAGCTGGAGCTCAGGGTTAGATGGGGTTTAGGGGGTATGAGTGTTGAGGGATCTCACCTTCCAGTTATCCAGCTCTGAGAAAATCTTGCTGGGTTTGACTAAGTTTTATTTCTGCTAATTCTAAGATGTGTGTGATCTTCACTTGGTAAGAAACTGTCTCCGCTTGGTGTGTATCTCTCACCCTCTCTAGTGATCTATGGTTTGACAGTCTGTTCTCTGTCTCTCCTGCATATTATCTTTAATTATCTTTGCTGATGATTTTGGTCTCTCTCTATTTGCTTTAGATTCTCTTTGCTGATGATTGTGATGTATAGTCTCTCTCTCTCTCTCTCTCTCTCTCTTTGCTTTAGATTATCTTTGCTGATGAGTGCACAGAGGCGGAGGGCAGGCATTGGCACATGAAGCACTTCTGCTGCTATGAGTGTGAGGCTCCGCTGGGCGGCCAGCGCTACATTATGAAGGATGGACGTCCACACTGCTGCAACTGCTTTGAGTCCCTCTACGCAGAGTACTGCGACGCCTGTGGTGAACACATAGGTACATGGTTCTAGATGTTTCCTGAACATGGTGAATACATACACTGAGTGTACAAAACACTAGGAACACCTGCTCTTTCCATGACATAGACTGACCAGGTGAATCCAGGTGAAAGCTATGATCCCTTATCGATGTCACTTCAATCAGTGTATTTACTACTCTCCTTCTTTGTTTATATCAGATCCAACTGGAGACAGATTTCATGTGAATATTGTAAAATCCGTATATAGAAAATATGCAAATTTATTAACTGATTGCATAAAAACAGTGGATGGAAACGGTTAGTGTCTCTTTTTACATGTATCTTCCCCTGTTTTCCACTCTCTATGACTGTGTTGTTCCCACACACCATAAATCTTCCCCTGTTTTCCACTCTCTATGACTGTGTTGTTCCCACACACCATCAATCTTCCCCTGTTTTCCACTCTCTATGACTGTGTTGTTCCCACACACCATAAATCTTCCTTTGTCTCTCTCTGTGTCTCTACCTCTATCTCTCCACGTCTCAACTCATTTCATTATTGACATGTTTTACCTCTGACGACAACCTAATAGCGCCATTCAAAGAACCTGTGGCCGTTGAGTGCGAATAGTCATCAAATCTGAGATAGAAATCAATAGCTTTAAGCATTCATGACTAATGCATATAACCGAAGAAAAAAATAAAAATTACATACCAACTTACTGTAAATTTGTAAAGCAGTTGTCAGTCGATAGCAGAACAGAACCCTACGAGCCCTGCACACAGCTGTGCAAAGACATGGCTGGCTAGGGAAATGAAGGTAGCTATTATCTGCTGCCCAGGATACAGTTAGACAGAGGCAAACTGTGAACCATTCAGACCCAGAGGACGCCATGTTTTGTCCAGATGGAGCCTGTGAAAGATGATTAGTTCCCTTGGTTTAGGAGGAGGGCCTCCAATAAATGCATTTTTATTGAGTTATTATACAGACCGCATAATCCCAGTTTTGGGTAAAATCACAATATTAACCTTCTGGGAAATAAAATGCAGTGTTTGTGCTGTATTTTTTTTACTCTTGCACTGAGATGCAGTGACTTCGACTGCCTAATTTCTTCTTCCAGTAAATATCATTAAAATATTTTGTAGGCTCATGTTTTACAGATTAGCTGGGACTCTGAGCAGGCTCTTCAGAGACTGTGTGCTTGGCTCAGCTCATTACTGAGGAATGTTACAGTCTCTCACTGTAGATAATAGGTTTCAGCCAGTCAGTTAGACTGACGGTAATGCTGCTGATATACCATATGCCAGTGTTCTTTCATCCAAAGGCAAGATAAAGCTTCCAATTGTCTGTGATCATTAAGACTCAGTTTGTGATATCCCGACACTGACACCTTATTAGTAGTAAGAAATTATTTCTAATTCAAATTCTAATGTCTGGATCTAATCCTCTCCCCAGGCATTGACCAGGGCCAAATGACGTATGACGGGCAGCACTGGCACGCCACAGAGGAGTGTTTCTGCTGTGCCCGCTGTAAGCGCTCCCTCCTGGGGCGCCCCTTTCTGCCCAAACAGGGCCAGATCTACTGCTCACGCTCCTGCAGCGCCGGACAGGTGAACAACCAGCAGTTAGCTTAATGTTCTGGTGGGACCTGTATGTGTGTTTTCTATGTATTTCAATTATGTAATCAATTCCATCAATCAGGACCCAGATGAATCCGACTCCTCGGACTCGGCCTTCCAGAGTGCCCGCTCCCGTGAGTCCCGCCACAGCACCAAGATCATAAAACAGGATCACCGAAATGCCGAGCAGGAGCGTCGCCAGCCAATGGCCATGCCTGACCGTCTGTCTGTCGAGGTGGACCCCCTGTCTATCCATATGGACCGTCTGAGCATTGGCTCCAGCCAGACACCCAGTCGAACACCCAGCCGAACCCCCAGTCGCACCCCCAGCCGCACCCCTAGTCTCAACCAGGTGTGGATGAGCAGGGACGAACCTTACCCCCCAGCATATGAGGCAGCCTATGAGGGCTCCCCGCGGGACCCCTCTCCAACCCCCACACCACTACTCCTGGCCCCGTGTAACCCCAGGCCGGGCTACAGCCCCAGCCCCAAACCCCACCCCACAACCCAGAGCTCTGGCAACACAGGGAAGAGGCCGGAGTCCTGGGTTAAAGAGCAGGGCAACACTAAGCGGACGCCCATGGTGGCATTGAGGGGCCAATCCTTCCAGGACAACTGGATCCACCACAGCCAGGACGAGTTCCGGCCACCCAAGCTAAGGACCCAGATGAGCTTTAACGAGGTGTCCAGCCAAGGCCAGGGCTTCTCAGACAAGAGAAGCATCAGCATGCATGGCTTCCAGAGGGACAGCAGGCCCCCCCTGACCAGGAACGCCATGAGCAATGGCATTAGCTTCACAGAGCCACTCACCCCTCTGGAACAAACCCCCCGAGGATCCATGGAGTCTCTGGCCCCGTCCAACGCTACAGGTACTGTACCCTCTCACCTGAGTTTAGAAGATAGACAGTCAATATCATATAATATGATCATATGGCTAATGATTGATCATTTATTACCTGATTGGGAGCATAAATAACCTGTCTATGTATCTTTCCCAGGTAACTCTCTGGACGGAGTCAGTAAGCGTCAGGAGCACCTCTCCCGGTTCTCCATGCCAGACCTTAGTAAGGACTCTGGGATGAATGTGTCTGAGAAGAGCAACATGGTGACACTGGGTTCCCCTGTCCAGTTCCGCAGCTCTGAGTCTCTGACCTCCTCTCGGCCATACAGGAACCTGAATGCGCCCGTGCAGGGGCGGTACCCCCTGGGGTACTGGGACGCCCCCCAGCCTCTGGCCTTTGAGGGTAAAGGGTGTGTGGCCCTGATGGGGAGTAGTGGCAACCTCCGCATGCCCCCCATGACTGAGAGGACACCTCGTCGTCGGCCCAATGAGCCAGAGCCCATACGGCAGCAACAACCACCAACGCAACCAAGGCGACGCAAACACCGCGGCAACGGTAATAATGGAAACGGCAACCACCGCAGCAGCGGTCGCCACCACAGGCGCTCTCGACGCTCACGCTCTGACAACGCCCTCCACCTGGCGGCCGACCGGGCAAATCACATGATGGAACCACCGCACCGTCGCGTTCAGGAGGACTATGACCGTTTCCCTGCCGGCCACACTGCCCGGGACCTGTTCGGGGTGGGGGGCATGGGCGGGTACAGACAGCAGCCTTATAGACCCTGCCCCCGCACCACCTCAGACCTCACCCTGCACAATGCAGCAGGAGGCGGGGGGATGCAGCCGCTGGGTCTGGGGGGGCCATACTGGGGTGGAGAGGGGTACGGGGAGGGGGCAGACCCCTGGTGCTCCAGCTGCTCCTCGTCCTCTGAGTCTGAGGAAGATGAGGGGTACTTCCTGGGTGAGCCCATCCCCAGACCTGTCCAGCTACGCTACCTCAACAATGAGGAGCTGCGCCACAGATACAGCCCTACAGTGGTGGGAGGGATGGGGGGCCACCATGGACCCCTACATGGACCCCTACATGGACCCCTACATGGACCACTACATGGAGGAAACCACGGGCAACTGCATGGACAGCTACACATGCGCCAAAGGAGGAAGAGCAAGAACTGCATAATCTCATAGAAAGAGGAAGGGAGAAAGTGAGAGAAGAGAGAGAATGGGAGTGGGAGGGAGACAGAGAAAAATAAAGTGAGAAAAGAAAGGGGAGAGAGAGCATGTGAAAGAGTGTATGTGTATGTCAGAGAGAGAGAGATATTGGCATATAAAATATATATATATATATACACCGGGTGAAATAAGTATTGAACACGTCACCATCTTTCTCAGTAAATATATTTCCAAAGGTGCCATTGACATGAAATGTTCACCAGAGTTTGGTAACAACCCAAGTAATCCATACATACAAAGAAACCAAAACAAATAAGTTCAGAAATTAAGTTATGTGTAATAATGTGAAATGACACAGGGAAAAAGTATTGAACACATGAAGAAAGGGAAGTTCAAAAAGGCATGGAAAGCTGAAAACTATCAGTAATTAAAAAGCAATCCAGCCCCCTGTCCAGTGCAAATTAATATCAGCTGGTTCAGTCCCAACTGATGGCCTACAAAAAGGTCTCATTGCCAAGGTGTCACACAAGACACATCTCATGATGGGTAAAAGCAAAGAGCTGTCTCAAGACATTCGCAACCTAATTGTTGCAAAACATAATGAGCGCATTGGTTATAGGCGCATTTCTAAGCTTCTGAATGTTCGAGTGAGCACTGTTGGGGCCATAATACGGAAGTGGAAAGACAATCATTTCACCATAAATTTACCTCGACCAGGTACTCCTCGTAAATTTGCCCATTCATCCTTCCTTCAATTATGTGAAGTTTGCCAGTACCATTTGCTGAAAAGCAGCCCCACACCATGATGTTCCCACCTCCAAACGTCACTGTTGGTATGGTGTTTTTAGGGTGAAGTGCAGTGCCATTACTCCTCCAAACATGTGTATTATGACATCCAAACAGTTCAATTTTGCTGTCATCTGACCACAATATATTCTCCTTTATTTCACTGGCTTTTCCAAATGTTGTGCAGCAAACTTTAAACGAGCTTCAACATGCTTTTTTTTCAGCAATGGAGTCTTGCGTGGTGAGCGTGCCTACAGGCCATGGCAGTGGAGTGCATTACTTAATGTTTTCTTTGAGACAACAGTACCTGCTAATTTCAGGTATTTTTGAAGCTCTCCACAAGTGGTCCTTGGCTCTTGGACAACTGTTCTGATTATTCTTTTCACTCCTCTGTCAGAAATCTTGCGAGGGGCACCTGGTCGAGGCAAATTTATGGTGATATGATTGTCTTTCCACTTCCGTATTATGGCCCCAACAGTGCTCACTGGAACATTCAGAAGCTTAGAAATGTGCCTATAACCAATGCCATCATTATGTTTTGCAACAATTAGGTTGCGAATGTCTTGAGACAGCTCTTTGCTTTTACCCATCATGAGATGTGTCTTGTGTGACACCTTGGCAATGAGACCATTTTGTAGGCCATCAGTTGGGACTGAACCAGCTGATATTAATTTGCACTGACAGGGGGCTGGATTACTTTTTAATTACTGTTAGTTTTCAGCTGTTGTCTTGGCTTTCCATGCCTTTTTGAACCTCCCTTTCTTCATGTGTTCAATACTTTTTCCCTGTGTCATTTCACATTATTACACATAACTTAGTTTCTGACCTTATTTGTTTTGGTTTCTTTGTATGTATGGATTACTTGGGTTGAAACTTTCATGTCAATAGCACCTTTGGAAATATATTTACTGAGAAAAAGGGTGACGTTTTCAATACTTATTTCACCCGCTGTATATATATATATATATATATATTTGATGTGTGTGAGTTAGACAACTGGTTCTGTGCGGGGGGGGGGGGGGGGGGGTGTACACCTACACAGTATGATCTAATCAGAACAGGAAGCCTGCAATGGACTGGCTTCTTACACAACTGCAATGTTTACAATGACTGACATGGAGTCAGGTGACTAACACTTGGCACGAGCATCGCATTTGTATTGTTAACTGTTTATTATATACAACAAGAAAGGTTACGGCAAATTATAATACATGTGTGTGTGCGTGGGCCTTCGTGTGTGAGAGAGATATATCTACAGATACATCCCAGAAATACTGGACTTATTCATAAAATGTACTGCTGTAGTAAATCTACTAGTTGTTTTTTCTAACCAGTTTAAACATTTATAGAAATTGGATTCATGCATGCATAATCTTCAGTGTGTCAATAAGGCATAAAATAATACAGCAAATAGTTGCAATTCATGCTGGAATTTAGCAACTATTTAGCATTGTTTTCCATCTTGAAACAGACGGGATAAATTCACCATGTCTATGAAGTTTAATGAATGCTCCCAAATGACTCAGTTTCAAATAAGTAAAGGTACACAACTACAAGAGCTCTACAGGCCGAAGTCCTCACTTATTTTATGTATGTATCTACTGGACCTTGGAAAACCACCTGAGTGGACCTCTCATACAAGTGATCCACCAATGACTTATAATCTGTCCATCACTTACTAAGGAGAACCAAAAACTTCCTGGCCCACACCGCAGTCCTCCAAAACCAGTCAGTTGGCTGAGTGATTGTGGAAAATGTGTGCTAGATTCCGTACAGTATTGTCTTTTACCTCAGTAGAAACCAAGAGCTGCTGAATGTATAGTATCGTTGGCTTACCGGCCATGTTCCCACCCTGTATAAATAGCCTGTTGAACCTAACCCTGTGCTGTGTGCTTTACATAGCCTATTGCCCTCCCTCCCTCCGTCCATGCTTACCAAGGACAGCTCTAGCCTCTGCCCCTTGGCAATTCAGGCACAGTACTGTCCCATATGGTCCCGTTTTCTCCCGCAACATGCTTTGTTTTTCAACGTTATAATACCACTACTAGATTAATAATAATAAAATATAATAATAATAATAATAATACCTGTTAAATGTATATAACAGTAAAATTCATGTTATTTAAGTTATGGATGTAGTAATGTAAATGTTCTGTACATAATGGCCCTACATATTTATATATATTTTGTAACTAAAGAATCATTATTTGTATAACATGATGTAGAGATAGAAAAGGCTTGCATGTTTATTTGTTGATGTTGTGTTATATTGGAATTAAAGTGGATTTTAATGAACAGTGAAAATGTCACGTCTTCTTTTGATAACACTATAATAATAACCTTGTTTAATAGGCCATTATAATTGCTTATACATTTTTATAATTATATAAATGCTGTAAAGCTGCTTGCTCCAGATTTATGTGGAGAAATTTCCCCTCTGGGATCAATAAAGTATCTATCTATCTATCTATCTATCTATCTATCTATCTATCTATCTATCTATCTATCTATCTATCTATCTATCTATCTATCTATCTATCTATCTATCTATCTATCTATCTATCTATCTATCTATCTATCTATCTATCTATCTATCTATCTATCTGGTTGGTTCTAGCTGTGGTCCTCTGTAGCTCAGTTGGTAGAGCATGGGACATGGTGCATGCATGACTAAGTTGCTTTGGATAAAAGCGTCTGTTAAACGGCCTATATTATTACGTATATTATGGAATCCTATGTTGGTTTGGTTGACTGACAGTCCCTGTCCCTCCTGACGTCGTTCCAACCTTTGGTGTGGAAACTCCATCTGTTCATTACCAGTCTGCTGCTAATAAGCCCCGTTTATACCTGGTTCTAAGATCTGCATCCTTCGTCCTGATCTTCTCCACATTCTGATTGTGCCCACATTTTCTGACAGGTGTAGACGTTTAACATCTGCATTGTGATAATTATCCCACCTTTTAAAATCATTGACAGGTGGCACCATTGACTTATGGCATCAATATGTGTCGTAAAATAAAATGTTATTTTGAAAGAATAGCTTTCAAATAATTTGCATACAGGGAGTGACCAGGAAATCTGGTCACAATGCGGACACAGTGAACTGATATGAGACATTTTAATACCATGCATATTTCAGAACTTGTGGGCACAATCAGAATGTGTGCAAGATCAGGACAAAGGATGCATGTTATCGACAAGTATAAATTGGGCTTTGACTGACTAACTGGCTGGCTTAGTGATCATACATCCATCTACATCAGGCTTCCCAAACTGGTGGCCCGCTGGCCAAATTTGTCCTACCGGTGATTTTATTTGGCCCCCCAAGTGAAAACGTGTTTTTAGACATTTTTGCAAATTTTATGAAAATGAAATACAGAAATAACTTATTTACATAAGATTTCACACCCTTGAGTCACCTTTGAGTCACCACCACCTTTGTGAGTCTTGTTGTGTAAGAGCTTTGCACACCTGCATTGTACATTATTTGCTCATTATTATTAAAACAATTCTTCAAGCTCTGTCAAGTTGATTGTTGATCATTATTAGACAGCCCTTTTCAAGTCTTGCTTACAGCTGTATTCCGTTTATTTTTATCCCAAGAAACTCCCTATTCCTTGCATGATGCAGCCACCAACATGCTTGAAAATATGAATAGTGGTACTCAGTGATGTGTTGTGTTGGATTTGTAATGCTTTTTACTGAGGACAAAAAGTTCATTTCTTTGCCTCAGATTTGACTTCCTGTAAGTGCCTTGTTGAAAACAAGATGCATGTTTTGGAATATTTGCATTCCTTCTTGTACAGGCTCCTTATTTTCACTCTGTTATTTAGGTTAGTATTGAGGAGTAACTACAATTTGTTGATCCATCCTCAGTTGTATCATATCACAACCATTCAACTCCGTAACTGTTTTAAAATCACTATTGGCTTCATGGTGAAATCCCTGCGCGGTTTCCTTCCTCCAACAAATGAGTTAGGAAGGACACGTGGATCTTTGTAGTGACTGGGTGTACTGATACACCATCCAAAGCCTAATTAATAACTTCACCATGCTCAAAGGGATATTCAGGGACTGCTTTTTTTGTAAACACATCTACCAATCGGTGCCCTTATTTGTAACTACTCTGATCTTTGTGGTTCAATCTGTGCTTGAAATTCACTATTCAATTGAGGGACCTTACAGAGAATTGTAATGGTTGGGGTACAGACAAAGAGTAGTCATTCAAAAAATAATGTTAACCACTATTATTGAACACAGAATAAGTCCATGCATCTTATTAAGCGATTTATTAAACACAATTTTACTCCTGAACTTATTTAGGCTTGCCATAACAAAGGGGATGAATACTTATTGGCTGAAGACATTTCAGCTTAAAATGTTTCATTAATTTCAAAAATGTTCAACAAACCAAATTCTGCTTTGACATTATGGGGCATTTTGTGTAGATCAGTGACACAAAATCTAAATTCAATAAATGTTAAATTCAGGCTGTAACACAAAATGTGTAAAAGTAAAGGGATGTGAATACTTTCTGAAGGCTCTGTATGTGCGAAAATGTATGCACTTACTACTGTAAGTCGCTCTGGATAAGAGCGTCTGCTAAATTACAAAACATTTAAATATGTGATCGTATACAAATGTAAGCAATGTTTGAAATAATTGTTTTAATCAAATATTATATCTGTTTGGGCTTCTTGTGGTCAATTTGTAGTCTACAAATTATTTGTAATTATGTTCCGGCCCCCTAAACATCAGCTCAATAAAGAAATCTAGTTGAGGATCCCTGATCTACATGTTGAGGATCCCTGATCTGCATGTTGAGGATCCCTGATCTACATGTTGAGGATCCCTGATCTACATGTTGAGGATCCCTGATCTGCATGTTGAGGATCCCTGATCTACATGTTGAGGATCCCTGATCTACATCCCTGATCTACATGTTCAACGCTATCAGCCTGAGCTGACTTCTGCACACATTGACCATCTTTATTGGGTAGTAACGGGAATATTTGTAGATCAGGGTGATTTAATGTTTATACACTGAACAGAAATGTAAAACGCAACAATTTTACAGTTCATATAAGGAAATCAGTCAATTGAAATAAATTCATCAGGCCTTTAAATAAAAAGTAGGAGATGTAGGCGTGGATCAGAAAACCAGTCGGTATCTGGCGTGACCACCATTTGCCTCATGCAGCAAGACACATCTCCTTCGCATAGAGTTGATCATGCTGTTGTTTGTGGCTTGTGGAATGTTGTCCCACTCCTCTTCAATGGCTGTGTGAAATTGCTGGATATTGGCAGCAACTGGAACACGCTGTCGTACACGTTGATCCAGAGCATCCCAAACATGCTCAATGGATGACATGTCTGTTGAATATGCAGGCCATGGAACAACTGGGACACTTTCAGCTTTCAGCAATTGTGTAGAGATCCTTGTGACATGAGGCTGCGTATTATCATGCTGAAACATGAGGTGATGGCGGCAGTTGAACGGCACGACAATGGGCCGCAGGTGAAAAAGCCGGATGTGGAAGTCCTAGGCTGGCGTGGTTACACATGGTCTGCGGTTGTGAGGCCGGTTGAACATACTGCCAAAACAGGGTTGTCAAACTCCATGGAGGGCTTAGTGTCTGCAAGTTTTAGTTTTTTCCCTTTCAATGAAGACCTAGACAACCAGGTGAGGAGAGTTCATTACTAATTAGTGACCTTAATTCATCTATCAAGTACAAGGGAGGAGCAAAACCTGCAGACACTTGGCCCTCCGTGTGCTTTAAAAATTACATTGAAGGTGGCTTATGGTAGAGAAATTAACATTCAATCCCCTGGCAACAGCTCTGGTGGACATTCCTGCAGTGGGCATGCCAATTGCACGCTCCCTCAAATCTGTGGCATTGTGTTGTGTGACAAAACTGAGTGGTGATTTAGCAGAAGCTTTTATCCAAAGCTACTTAGTCATGCGTGCATACACTTAGCATACAGGTGGTGGCGGGAATCAAACCCACTATCCTGGCATTGCAAGCACCATGCTTTACTAACTGAGCTACAGAGGATTTGAAGGTAAAAGTGTTTTGTGTATCAGGGTGATTTGTATATCAGGTTGTTTTGAAGATCAGGGTGATATAGGAGGATGGTGGAATCCTATTACACCGTCACAGACGCTCGTTGTATGTGGCAGGTCTTGCAGACAATAAAGGATTACAAAGGAAAACCCAGCCATAAGTTGCCCAGCGATAAAGGACTCCCAAACAAGCTAAATCCGTTTCAAAAAATATAACACTGTGCCTTGCGTGAAATCCCCTGTTTTTCTGGATGACTGTGTGATCTCTCTCTCCGTGGCTGATGTGAGCAAAATCTTTAAACAGGTTAAGAAGGCTGCCGGGACTGAATTCCAGGGCACGTTCTCAAAGCATGCGCAGACTAGCTTGCAAGTGTCTTCACATACATTTTAAATCTATCCCTGTCCCATGTTTCAAGCTGACCAACATTGTCCCTGCTCCCAAGAGCTCCAAAATAACCTGTGTCACGAAACCGGCTCGTAGATCGTAACAAAAAGGGAGACAACGTGGAGATAATGAATAACAAAAATATATTTATTAACTAAAGAAACTATATACTATTAACAATGGTGAGTGTAGTCAGTAATCAGTAGTTTAAGAGAGTGGATGCGTGCATAGATGTGATAATGAGGAGTGTTGAAAGGTGCCAAAGCAAACAAACATTTATTTTGTATTTATCCCTGGGACACACCCGAGTCCAGGTGTATCTCATTCCTCTGACGACCCTCCCGGCTCCTCCCACCGACATCATGACTGCATCACTGCTTAGTATGCAAATGCACCACCCTTGACTGCAAAGCGCTACAGCGGGTGTTGCGGATAGCCCAGTACATCACTGGGGCCAAGCTCCCTTCCATCCAGGACCTCTATATCAGGTGGTGTAAGAGGAAGGCCCGAAAAATTGCCAAAGAATCCAGCCAGCCAAGCCATAGATGGTTCAACCGGCTACCGTCCGGCAAACGGTACCTGAGCATCGGCTCTCGGTTCAACAGGCTCAGAGACTGCTTCTACCCCCAAGACATTAGACTGCTAAATAGCCAGATGGCTAAATAGTCAATTAATGATACCCAAACTATCTGCACTGACCCCACCACACTCACTAGACTATATACTGTATACAAACCATATACACACTCACTCACACACACTACAGTCGTGGCCAAAAGTTTTGAGAATGATTAAGTATTGGTCTCCACAAAGTTTGCTGCTTCAGTGTTCTTATATCTTAATGTCAGTAGTTACTATGGTACACTGAAGTATAATTACAAGTATTCCATAAGTGTCAAAGGCTTTCATTGACAATGACATTCGGTTTATGCAAAGAGTAAATATTTGCTGTGTTGACCCTTATTTTTCAAGACCTCTGCAAGCCGCCCTGGCATGCTGTCAATTAACTTCTGGGCCACATCCTGACTGATGGCAGGCCAATCTTGCATAATCAATGCTTGGAGTTTGTCAGAAGTTGTGGATTTTTGTTTGTCCACCCGCCTCTTGAGGATCGACCCCAAGTTCTCAATAGGATTAAGGTCTGGGGAGTTTTCTGGCCATGGACCCAAAATGTGAATGTTTTGTTCCCTGAGCCACTTAGTTATCACTTTTGCCTTATGACAAGGTGCTCCATCATGCTGGAAAAGGCATTGGTTGTCACCAAACTGTTCTTGGATGGTTGGGAGAAGTTTCTCTCGGAGGATGTGTTGGTACCATTCTTTATTCATGGTTGTGTTCTTAGGCAAAATTGTGAGTGAGCCCACTCCCTTGGCTGAGAAGCAACCCCACACATGAATGGTCTGAGGATGCTTTACTGTTGGCATGACACAGGACTTTATGGTAGCGCTCTCCTTGTCTTCTCCGGACAAGGTGTTTTCCGGATGGCCCAAACAATCGGAAAGGGAATTCATCAGAGAAAATGACTCTACCCCAGTCCTCAGCAGTCCAATCCCTGTACATTTTGCAGAATATCAGTCTGTCCCTGAAGTTTTTCCTGGAGAGAAGAGGCTTCTTTGCTGCCCTTCTTGACACCAGGCCATCCTCCAAAAGTTTTCGCCTCACTGTGCATGCAGATGCACTCACACCTGCCTGCTGCCATTCCTGAGAAAGCTCTGCACTGGTGGTTCCCAGATCCCGCAGCTGAATCAACTTTAGGAGACGGTCCTGGCGCTTGCTGGACGCCTTCTTTACAACAATTGAACCTCTCTCCTTGAAGTTCTTGATGATTTGATAAATTGTTGATTTAGGTGCAATCTTACCAGCAGCAATATCCTTGCCTGTGAAGTCCTTTTTGTGCAAAGCAATGATGACGGTACGTGTTTCCTTGCAGGTAACCATGGTTGACAGAGGAAGAACAATGATTTCAAGCACCACCCTCCTTTTAAAGCTTCCAGTCTCTTATTCTGACTCAATCAGCATGACAGAGTGATCTCCAGCCTTGTCCTCGTCAACACTCTCACCTGTGTTAACTAGACAATCACTGACATGACGGAAGCTGCTCCTTTTGTGGCAGGGCTGAAATGCAGTGGAAATGTTTTTGGGGGATAAAGTTTATTTTCATGGCAAAGAGGGACTTTGCAATTAATTTCAATTCACTCTTCATGACATTCTGGAGTATATGCAAATTGCCATCATCAACACTGAGGCAGCAAACTTTGTGGAGACCAATACTTGTGTCATTCTCAAAACATTTGGCCACGACTGTACATTGACACTCCCACACAAAACCCACACACATTCACATACACTATACACACACACACACACACACACGCACACACACACGCACACACACACACACACACACACACGACACACACGCAGACCGACACAACACAATCCCACATACAGTACATATTACACAGAAACATTTACACTAATCATTTGCTGCTGCTGCTCTGTTGTTTATTTTACTCTTATTACCTATCCTGATGACTAGTCACTTTACCCTGCCTTCATGTACATACTGTATCTACCTCAAATACCTTGTACGTCTGCACATTGACCTGGTACTCCCTATATATTCTTGTGTACCTATTTTATTTTTAAACTCTGCATTGTTGGAAAGGGCTCGTAAGAAAGTATTTCACAGTAAAGTCTAGACCAATTGTTTTCTGCGCATGTGACAAATAAAATCAGATTTGAGATCAGGGTGATTTGTAGATGTTTTGTAGATAAGATGGCGCTGATAGACATGGCAGCTCTGTTTCTAGCTCCTAAGCAACTTTGCAGTATTATTATTATCTTTTGTTATTTCTTACATTATTAGCCCAGAAAGTTTTTTGTGTTATTATATACAGCCGCAAATAACTTTTGGATATCAGAGTGGCAGTAACTAAGCATTCTGACCAGAAATACGACTTTCCTGAATTGGATACTTTGTTCGTACCCCCCAGGGCAATTGAACTTATACCAGAGGCTGCTCCAACATGCTGCTGGCGGAGGAGAGGTATTCGGAAGAGACTTCTAGTCCGACTCAGGAGGCGTACACACCGCTTCCGAGTATATTACTTGCTAATGTTTAGTCCCTGGACAATAAAGTAGACAAGCACAGGGCAAGGGGACTGTAAGATACTCTGTTTCACGGAATTATGGCTCTCACCATACAGCCTGCTGGGTTTTCAGTACATCGCACAGACAGGAATGAAGAACTCTCCGGGAAGAAGAAAAGGCGGTGGTGTATGTTTGATGATTAACTACTCATGGTGTGATTGTGGTAACGTACAGGAACTCAAGTCCTTTTGTTCACCCGACCTAGAATACCTCACAATCAAATGCCGATTGCATTACCTCCCAAGAGAATTCTCTTCGGTTATCCTCACAGCTGAGTACATTCCCCCTGAAGATGGTACCACGACGGCCCTCAAGGAACTACACTGGACTTTGTGCAAACTGGAAACGACATATCCTGAGGCCGCATTTATTGTAACCTCGCTTCGGCAAAGAAGATCACGACTCCATTCTGCTCCTCTCTTCCTATAGGCAGAAACTCAAACAGGAAGTGCCTGGGCTAATGTCTATTCAACGCTGGTCTGACCAATCGGAATCCATGCTTCAAGATTGTTTTGATCAGAATAATTTTATTTATATCAGCATGTTAAATGTGCAACCAGAGGGGAAAAAAACTCTAGACCACCTTTACTCCATACACAGAGATGCGTACAAAGCTCTCCCTCGCCCTCCATTTGGTAAATCTGACCATAATTCTATCCTCCTGATTCCAGCTTACAAGCAAAAACTAAAGCAGGAAGCACCAGTGACTCGGTCAATAATAAAGTGGTCAGATGAAGCAAATGCTAAGCACAGACTGGAATATGTTCCGGGATTCATCCGATGGCATTGAGGAGTACACCATATCAGGCACTGGCTTCATCAATAAGTGCATCGACGTCGTCCCCACAGTGACCGTACATAGATAGATAGATAGATAGATAGATAGATAGATAGATAGATAGATAGATAGATAGATAGATAGATAGATAGATAGATAGATAGATAGATAGATAGATAGATAGATAGATAGATAGATAGATAGATAGATAGATAGATAGATAGATAGATAGATAGATAGATAGATAGATAGATAGATAGATAGATAGATAGATAGATAGATAGATAGGTACTTTATTGATCCCCCGGGGGGGGAAATTTCATGCATACAGCCATGGATTACAGGCAACATCCGCACGGTGCTAAAGGGTAGAGCTGCCACTTTCAAGGAGCGGGACTCTAACCCGGAAGCTTATAATAAATCCCGCTATGCCCTCCGACGAACCAACAGGCAAAGCGTCAATACAGGACTGAGATTGAATCGTACTACACTGGCTCCAAAGCCCGTCAGATGTGGCAGTGCTTCCCTTTAAAGTCTTGCAAACTATTACAGACTTTAAAGGGAAGCACAGCCACGATCTGCCCAGTGACACGAGCCTACCAGACAAGCTAAATTGCTTCTATGCTCGCTTCGAGGCAAGTAACACCGAAACATGCATGAGAGCATCAGCTGTTCCAGACGACTGTGTGATCACGCTCTCTATAGCCGATGTGAGTAAGACCTTTAAACAGGTCAACATTCACAAGGCCGCAGGGCCAGATGGATTACCAGGTCATGTACTCCGAGCATGCGCTGACCAACTACATTTTCAACCTGTCCCTGACTAAGTCTGTAATACCAACATGTTTCAAGCAGACCACCATAGTCCCTTTGCCCAAGAACACTAAGGTAACCTGCCTGAATGACTACCGGCACATAGCACTCACGTCTGTAGCCATGAAGTGCTTTGAAAGGCAGGTCATGGCTCACATCAAAACCATTATCTAAGAAACCCTAGACCCACTCCAATTTGCATACCGCCCCAACAGATCCACAGATGATGCAATCTCTATTGCACTCAACACTGCACTTTCCCAAATGGACAAAAGGAACACCTATGTGAGAATGCTATTCATTGACTACAGCTCAGCCTTCAACACCATAGTGCCCTCAAAGCTCATCACTAAGCTAAGGACCCTGGGACTAAACACCTCCCTCTGCAACTGGATCCTGGACTTCCTGACTGGCCAACCGCAGGTGGTTAGTGTATGTAACAACACATCCGCCACGCTGATCCTCAACACAGGGCCAACTCAGGGATGCGTGCTCAGTCCCCTCCTGTACTCCCTGTTCACTCATGACTGCATGGCCAGGCACAACTCCAACACCATCATCAGGTTTGCTGATGACACAACAGTGGTAGGCCTGATCACCCACAACAATGAGACAGCCTATAGGGAGGAGGTCAGAGACCTGGCTGTGTGGTGCCAGGACAACAACCTCTCCCTCAACGTGATCAAGACAAAGGAGATGATTGTGAACTACAGGAAAAGGAGGACCAAGCACGCCCCCATTCTCATCAACAGGGCTGTAGTGGAGCAGGTTGAGAGACTCAAGTTCCTTGGGGTCCACATCACCAACAAACTATCATGGTCCAAACACATTAAGACAGTCGTAAAGAGGGCGCGACAAAGCCTATTCCCCCTCAGGAGACTTAAAATATTTGGCATGGGTCCTCAGATCCTCAAAAGGTTCTACAGCTGCACCACCGAGAGCATCCTGACTGGTTGCATCACTGCCTGGAATGGCAACTGCTCGGCCTCCAACCGCAAGGCACTACAGAATGTAGTGCGTACAGCCCAGTACATCACTGGGTTCAAGCTTCCTGCCATCCAAGACCTCTATGCCAGGCGGTGTCAGAGGAAGGCCCAAAAAATTGTCAAAGACTCCAGTCACCCTAGTCATAGACTGTTCTCTCTGCTACCGCACGGCAAGCGGTACCGGAGCGCCAAGTCTAGGTCCAAAAGGCTTAACAGTTCATACCCCCAAGCAATCAGACTCCTGAACAGCTAATCAAAGGGCTACCAGACCCCTTTTACGCTTTTGCTACTCTCTGTTTATTATCTATGCATAGTCACTTTAACTCTACCTACATGTACATATTACCTCAGTTACCTTGACTAACCGATGCCCCCGCACATTGACTCTGTACCGGTACTTCCTGTATAAAGCCTCGCTATTGTTATTTTACTGCTGCTCTTTAATTATTTGTTACTATGATTTTATATTTTTCTTAAAGAATTCTTGGTTAAGGGGTTGTAGGTAAGCATTTCACTGTAAGGTCTACACCTGTTGTATTTGGCGCATGTGACTAATACAATTTGATTTGATATGTTCCGGGTTTCCGCTGAAAATAACATTGATGTACACATTGACTGAGTTCATCAGGAAGTGTATAGGGGATGTTGTTCCCACTGTGACTATTAAAACCTACCCAAACTAAAAACCATGGATAGACGGCAGCATTAGCACAAAACTGAAAACGCAAACAACCCCATTTAACCATGGCAAGGTAACTGAGAATTTGGTTGAATAAAAACAGTGCTGTTATGCCCTCAGTAATGCAAACAATCAGGCAAAACATCAGTACAGAGACAAAGTGGAGTCGCAATTCAACGACTCAGACAAGAGACGTATGTTGCAAGGACTCCAGACAATCACGGATTACAAAGGGAAAACCAGCCACGTCGCGGACACCAACATCTTGCTCCTGGACAATATAAACACCTTCTTCGCCCACTTTGAGGATAACAAAGTTCCACCGACGCGGGCCAGTCCCCAGGACTGTGGGCTCTTGTTCTCCGTGGCCAACGTAAGTAAAACATTTAACTGTTAGCCCTCGCAAGGCTGCCGGCACGGACGGCATCCTTAGCCGCGTCCTCAAAGCATGGCAAGACCAATCTCACGCAGGTATCTCCCAGGAGACAGCAGAGGGAGCACGCCCCCATCTACACCGATGGGGCCGCAGTGGAGAAGGTGAAAAGCTTCAAGTTCCTTGCCGTTCACATCACTGACAATCTGAAATGGTCCACCCACACAGACAGTTTGGTGAAGAAGGAGTCTGAAGAAATTTGGCTTGGCCCCTAAGACCCTCAAAAACTTTTACAGATGCACCATTGTGAGCATCCTGTCGGGCTGTATCCCCGCCTGGTACTGCAACTGCACTGCCCGCAACCTCAAGGCTGTCCAGAGCATGGTGCGGAGTGCCTAACTCATCCCCTGGGGCACGCTGCCTGCCCTCGAGGACACCTACAGCTCCCAATGTCACAGGAAGGCCAAAAAGATCAAGGACATCAACCACCGAGCCACGGCTTGTTCACCCCGCTATCATCCAGAAGGCGAAGTCAGTACAGGTGCATCAAAGCTGGGACAGAGAGACTGAAAAACAGCTTCTACCACAAGGCCATCAGACTGTTAAATAGCCATCACTAGCCGACCTCCAACCCGTATCCTGCCATGAACTTAGTCACTATCACTAGCCGGCTACCAACCTGTTACTCAACCCTGCACCTTAGAGAATGCTGCCCTATTGTCATTGAACACTGGTCACTTTAATAATGTTTACATACTGTTTTACTCAATTCAATGTATATACCGTATTCTAGTCAATGCCATCCTATTAAAAAATTGCTCTATATATACTATTCTATCCACGTATTCTTCAGATATACTACATATTCTATCCACATACTGTCCATAATATACTGTACATCCCATCACATATACACACATATACACATATATATATATATATATATATATATATATATATACATACATTTAGATTTGTGTGTATTGTTGTGAATAGCTAGATACTACTGCACTAATGGAGCTAGGAACACAAGCATTTCACTACACCGGCAATAGCATCTGCTAAATACAGTTGAAGTCAGGAGTTTACATACACCTTAGCCAAATACATTTAAACTCAGTTTTTCACAATTCCTGACATTTAATCCTAGTAAAAATCCCTGTCTTAGGTCAGTTAGGATCACCACTTTATTTTAAGAATGTGAAATGTCATAATAATAGTAGAGAAAATGATTTATTTCAGCTTTTATTTCTTTCATCACATTCCCAGTGGGTCAGAAGTTTACATACACTCAATTAGTATTTGGTAGCATTGCTTTAAATTGTTTAACTTGGGTAAAACGTTTCAGTTAGCCTTCCACAAGCTTCCCACAATAAGTTGGGTGAATTTTGGCCCATTCCTCCTGACAGAACTGGTGTGACTGAGTCAGGTTTGTAGGCCTCCTTGCACACACTTTTTCAGTTATGCCCACAAATTGAGGTCAGGGCTTTGTGATGGCCACTCCAATACCTTGACTTTGTTGTCCTTAAGCCATTTTGCCACAACTTTGGAAGTATGCTTGGGGTCATTGTCCATTTGGAAGACCCATTTGCGACCAAGCTTTAACTTCCTGACTGATGTCTTGAGATGTTGCTTCAATATATCCACAGAATTTTCCTTCCTCGTGATGCCATCTATTTTGTGAAGTGCACCAGTCCCTCCTGCAGCAAAACACCTTCACAACCCCCGTGCTTCACCGTTAGAATGGTGTTCTTCGGCTTGCAAGCCTCCCCCTTTTCCTCCAAACATGTTTGTCCCCATTGCAGTTGCAAACCGTAGTCTGGCTTTTTTATGGCGGTTTTGGAGCAGTGGCTTCTTCCTTGCTGAGCGGCCTTTCAGGTTATGTCGATATAGGACTCGTTTTACTGTGGATATAGATACTTTTGCACCTGTTTCATCCAGCATCTTCACAAGGTCCTTTGCTGTTGTTCTGGGATTGATTTGCACTTTTCGCACCAAAGTACGTTAATCTCTAGGAGACAGAACGCATCTCCTTCCTGAGCAGTATGATGACTGCGTGGTCCCATGGTGTTTATACTTGCGTACTATTGTTTGTACAGATGAACGTGGTACCTTCAGGCATTTGGAAATTGCTCCCAAAGATGAACCAGACTTGTGGAGGTCTACAATTTCTTTTCTGAGGTCTTGGCTGATTTCTTTTGATTTTCCCATGATGTCGAGCAAAGAGGCTATGAGTTTGAAGGTAGGCCTTGAAATACATCCACAGGTACATCGCCAATTGACTCAAATAATGTCAATTAGCCTATCAGAAGCTTCTAAAGCCATGACATCGTTTTCTGGAATTTTCCAAGCTGTTTAAAGGCACAGTCATCTTAGTGTATATAAACTTCTGACCCACTGGAATTGTGATATAGTGAATTATAAATTAAATAATCTGTCTGTAAACAATTGTTGGAAGAATTACTTGTCATTCACAAAGTAGATGTCCTAACAGACTTGCCAAAACTATAATTTGTTAACATGAAATCTGTGGAGTGGTTGAAAAATGAGTTTTAATGACTTGTGTATGTAAACTTCCGACTTCAACTGTATGTGTATGCGACCAATGAAATTTGATTTCATTCGATCAGGGTGTTTTGTAGATCAGGGAATGTAGGGAGCAGCAGCATGAGACATTACAAGACTGAATCAAACACAGTGAGACCTAATTTTTTATAACAGATTTTAATGCACCGAGAACATCCAAAAGGTTGTCTAAATAGAAACTTCCTCTGTATTGGAATAAATCACCCTTGTATTTCAGCAAAGTATATCAACATATTATAGCTCATATGTTAATCATGTCATAAATTCCTTTTCAATAAAAATACATTTAAATATAATACAGGTCTTGGAATTCATAATTCATGACCTACACTTTGGTAGGCAGCACAAGTGCAATAGCTGTATCTTCCATCACATTGTCAAGAGCAATATTGAAAGTTGACAAAAATAATAAATTGAGTTTCAGTAGCAGTCACAGATCGTAGGCCAAGACAGAGCTTCCAGAAGGCTGAGCACCAGGAGTGACTTTGGCCTGACTGACCAAGGACACTGGGACAGACCAGCTCACAAGTTTACATACCCAATCAGCATGTATACACACAATCAGTGTTTTGGTAGACAAGCCAGCCACTTACACAGGTTAAGACAAAGCTGTGTGTGCGTATCACTGTGTTGATGGTTCCCTGGTGTCATACTCCTCAATGAACTTTTGCATGGCCTCTACACAGCGCAGGCCGATCTCTCTGAGGTTCTCCTACAGAGAGGACTGGATGGGCCGCTCCAGGGAGGGATCTTTGGCTACCAGCATCTTCACCACCAAACCAATCGTGTCACAGTCCTGACGGTACACCTGCATAACACACAGACAGTCAGCTTTTTCACCACCACATTTAACTGCACATCACAGTCCTAAAACACAAATCTGTACACGCATCTTCTAACCACATTATCTTCTAAACCACATTATCTTCTAAACCACATTAAACTGTGTCACAATCCTAATTGTACACCAGCACGACAAACACATGCATATTTTCCTTGCACATGAGAGGTTGTTTTGTATTGCGGCTCCTGTTCCAGTGAGGAGCTTAGCACAGATGGTCTAAAGACACCTCAGCTCACTGTATTACCAGAGGAATGCTGAAGAGATACGAGCCTTCAGACACAGGAGAGGAGCTGGCAAACAACATATGAAGAGGGGGAGAAAGGGGGTAGATAGAGAGAGCGATAGTGAGAAACAGAGCGAGAGAGAGAGAGAGAGAGAGAGAGAGAGAGAGAGAGAGAGAGAGAGAGAGAGAGAGAGAGAGAGAGAGAGAGAGAAAGAAAGAGTGAGAGAAAGAGCGAGAGAGAGAGAGGCTGGGCTGAAGAGAGAGGAGAATCACGAGATATACAGAGGACGGAGAGAGAGAGGGTGTGAAAAGAGGGTGAAAGAGAGAGGATGGAAAGCAAGAGAGGAAAAGAGGATGGAAAGACAGGGATTGAGAGAGTTCTGGGAGAGATGCTTGGGGCGAGAGGTCTCGTCATGTGTATGCCATTACCACTGAGTGGATTAGCAGTCCAAGGCAGCAGCACACACAGAGAGCTGTTCACACTACAGAACGCAACATAAAAGGGCACTGTGTGTTTCTTTGAAGGACGGGTGTATCAGCTACCTGTTTTGAGACTGCTCCCTCACAGAGCCTACCTTCTCCAGTAACCATGGAGATGTGAAGAGCGAGAGATACCTTCTCATCAGTCGAGTGGATGGAGACAACCTCCCACTGGCAACGCTTCCTGTGATATTCTGTCACATTGGCTGTGACGTATCTATTAAAGCATGTGTATCAAAAGCTATTGAAAGAAAACAGCACTATGCTCATATGATGACTCATTATGATTTATGATTAAAAAACCTGGACAAACAACCTGACAATAACAGGAGCTTCATCTGCAAGGGATTGCAGGTAAACAACCCAGGGATGTACAACCAGATTACAATCTCATCATATATTGGCTCTGATCATGACTGATAACCTATTAAATTAATTCAGCTGCTACAACGAATAAAAAATTATAATAAATTAGAGGTGTCTCTGGCTCAATGTTTCTCAATTAGTTTTGGCACTGCAGTAATCAAATCTCCCTTTCCTTTCCACAACCCCCCTCTCTCCTTTCCCTTCCTCTCCATTTCCCCTCGCACTCCTAATCTTACCTCCTCTTGTCTCTGTTCTCTCTCTCCCTCTCTCTCTCAAATTCAAATTGCTTTATCGGCATGAAACACAATCTGTAGATATTGCCAAAGCGGCATAGTGGTACAGCATTTCAGTGAAATACAGTTAATTTCAGTATTATTATTATTAATAATAATAATAATAATACATATATATATATATAAATCATGTACAGTGCCTTCGGAAATTACTCAGACCCCTTGATTTTTTCCACATTTTGTTACGTTACAGCCTTATTCTAAAATGGATTAAATAAAAATTATTCCTCAGCAATCTATACAATACCCCATAATGACTAAGCGAAAATATATATTTTTAAATTATTTTAGCAAATTTGTAAAAAATTAAAAACTGAAAAACCTTATTTACATAAGTATTCAGACCCTTTGCTCTGAGACTTGAAATTGAGCTCTGGTGCATCCTGTTTCCATTGATCATCCTTGAGATGTTTCTACAGCTTGATTGGAGTCCACCTGTGGTAAATTCAATTGATTGGACATGATTTGGAAAGACACACACCTGTCTATATAAGGTACCACAGTTGACAGTGCATATCAGAGCAAAAACTAAGCCATGAGGTCGATAGAGCTCCAAGATAGAGCTCAGAGACAGGATTGTGTCGAGACACAGGTCTGGGGAAGGGTACCAAAACATTTCTGCAACATTGAAAGTCCCCAAGAACACAGTGGCCTCCATCATTCTTAAATGGAAGAAGTTTGGAACCACCAAGACTCTTCCTAGAGCTGGCCGCCCGGCCAAACTGAGCAATCGGGGGAGAAGGGCCTTGGGTCAGGGAGATGACCAAGAACCTGATGGTCAGTCTGACAGAGCTCCAGATTTCCTCTGTCGAGATGGGAGAACCTTCCAAAAGGACAACCATCTCCGCAGTACTCCACCAATCAGGCCTTTATGGTGGCCAGTGGCCAGACGGAAGCCAATCTTCAGTAAAAGGCACGACAGTCCACTTGGAGTTTGCCAAAAGGCACCTAAAGAACTCTCAGACCATGGGAAACAAGATTCTCTGGTCTGATGAAACCAAGATTGAACTCTTTGGCCTGAATGCCAAGCATCATGTCTGGAGGAAACCTGGCACCATACCTACGGTAAAGCATGGTGGTGGCAGCATCATGCTGTGGGGATGTTTTTCAACAGCAGTGACAGGGAGATAGTCAGGATCGAGGGAAAGATGAACGGAGTAAAGTAGATGAAAACCTGCTCCAGAGCTGTCAGGACCTCAGACTGGTGTGAAGGTTCACCTTCCAACAGGACAACGACCCTAAGTACACAGCCAAGACAACGCAGGAGTGGCTTCTGGACAAGTCTCTGAATATTCTTGAGTGACCCAGCCAGAGCCCAGACTTAAACCCAATTGATCTCTGGAGAGACCTGAAAATAGCTGTGCAGCAACGCTCCCCATCCCTGCAGAGAAGAATGGGAGAATCTCCCCAAATACAGGTGTGCCAAGCTTGTAGCATCATACCCAGGTAGACTCAATGCTGTAATTGCTGCCAAAGGTGCTTCAACAAAGTACTGAGTAAAGGGTCTGAATACTTATGTAAATGTAATATTTTCGTTTTTAATTTGGGGTATTGTGTGTAGATTGATGAGGGGGGGGGGGAAACTATTCAATCAATTTTAGAATAAAGCTGTAATGTAACAAAATGTGGAGGAGAAGGCTAAAAAGTCAAGGAGTTTGAATACTTTCCGAAGGCAATGTATGTTTGTATAATAATTGGATTTTTTATTACATAAAACATATCACACTAACTAAACAACAACAAAAACACCACATGTAAACACAGGAATATTTATTTTTGAGAATTTTCCTTTTATGGAGTAAAATGTTTTGCAGGCTTTTTCTTTTAGTGCAATCACTGATAGACCAAATCTAGAGGCAGTGATTTTTTTTTCTGCTGCTCTGATTCCTGGCATTTTACTGGAAAATTACGACTTACGTTTTCTGAAAGTTCATGGTGATTGCCCAGTTGATGCTGTATTCCCAAAGAATGTTAAGTTATTCCTGTATAACTTGCTCTGTTGGTGAGAGTAGGACAAGTAAATCTGTGTAGAGCAGGAATCTGACCTCCTCATCTTAGAGGGTGAGTCCAGGGGCTGTTGATCAGTCCAGCACCACTACTAGTTTGTTGATGTAGATGTTGGACAGGGTTGAACTTAAACCACACTAATCACTGAAGCATGCATGAGAGCACCAGCTGTTCCGGACGACAAATCAAAATATATTTTATATTTGAGATTCTTTAAAGTAGCCACCCTTTGCCTTGATGACAGCTTTGCATACTCATGTACAGTGGGGAGAACAAGTATTTGATACACTGCCGATTTTGCAGGTTTTCCCACTTACTAACATGTAGAAGTCTGTAATTTTTATCATAGGTACTCTTCAACTGTGAGTGACGGAATCTAAAACAAAAATACAGAAAATCACATTGTATGATTTTTAAGTAATTAATTTGCATTTTATTTCATGACATAAGTATTTGATACATCAGAAAAGCAGAACTTAATATTTGGTACAGAAACCTTTGTTTGCAATTACAGAGATCATACGTTTCCTGTAGTTCTTGAACAGGTTTTCACACACTGCAGCAGGGATTTTGGCCCACTCCTCCATACAGACCTTCTCCAGATCCTTCAGGTTTCGGGGCTGTCGCTGGGCAATACGGACTTTCAGCTCCCTCCAAAGATTTTCTATTGGGTTCAGGTCTGGAGACTGGCTAGGCCACTCCAGGACCTTGAGATGCTTCTTACGGAGCCACTCCTTCGTTGCCCTGGCTGTGTGTTTCGGGTCGTTGTCATGCTGGAAGACCCAGCCACGACCCATCTTCAATGCTCTTACTGAGGGAAGGAGGTTGTTGGCCAAGATCTCGCGATACATGGCCCCATCCATCCTCCCCTCATTACAGTGCAGTCGTCCTGTCCCCTTTGCAGAAAAGCATCCCCAAAGAATGATGTTTCCACCTCTATGCTTCACGGTTGGGATGGTGTTCTTGGGGTTGTACTCATCCTTCTTCTTCCTCCAAACATGGCGAGTGGAGTTTAGACCAAAAAGCTCTATTTTTGTCTCATCAGACCACATGACCTTCTCCCATTCCTCCTCTGGATCATCCAGATGGTCATTGGCAAACTTCAGACGGGCCTGGACATGCGCTGGCTTGAGCAGGGGGACCTTGTGTGCGCTGTAGGATTTTAATCCATGACGGCGTAGTGTGTTACTAATGGTTTTCTTTGAGACTGTGGTCCCAGCTCTCTTCAGGTCATTGACCAGGTCCTGCCGTGTAGTTCTGAGCTGATCCCTCACCTTCCTCATGATCATTGATGCCCCACGAGGTGAGATCTTGCATGGTTACCCAGACCGAGGGAGATTGACCGTCATCTTGAACTTCTTCCATTTTCTAATAATTGCTCCAAGAGGACAAAAATTACAGACTTCTATATGCTTTGTAAGTGGGAAAACCTGCAAAATCGACAGTGTATCAAATACTTGTTCTCCCCACTGTATATACAGTGGGGAGAACAAGTATTTGATACACTGCCGATTTTGCAGGTTTTCCTACATACAAAGCATGTAGAGGTCTGTAATTTTTATCATAGGTACACTTCAACTGTGAGAGACGGAATCTAAAACAAAAATCGAGAAAATCACATTGTATGATTTTTAAATAATTAATTTGCATTTTATTGCATGACATAAGTATTTGATCACCTACCAACCAGTAAGAATTCCGGCTCTCACAGACCTGTTAGTTTTTCTTTAAGAAGCCCTCCTGTTCTCCACTCTTACCTGTATTAACTGCACCTGTTTGAACTCGTTACCTGTATAAAAGACACCTGTCCACACACTCAATCAAACAGACTCCAACCTCTCCACAATGGCCAAGACCAGAGAGCTGTGTAAGGACATCAGGGATAAAATTGTAAACCTGCTTGACAATAGGCAAGCAGCTTGGTGAGAAGGCAACAACTGTTAGCGCAATTATTAGAAAATGGAAGAAGTTCAAGATGACGGTCAATCTCGCGCGGTCTGGGGCACCATGCAAGATCTCACCTCGTGGGGCATCAATGATCATGAGGAAGGTGAGGGATCAGCCCAGAACTACACAGCAGGACCTGGTCAATGACCTGAAGAGAGCTGGGAACGCATTCTCAAAGAAAACCATTAGTAACACACTACGCCGTCATGGATTAAAATCCTGCAACGCACGCATGGTCCCCCTGCTCAAGCCAGCGCATGTCCAGGCCCATCTGAAGTTTGCCAATGACCATCTGGATGATCCAGAGGAGGAATGGGAGAAGGTCATGTGGTCTGATGAGACAAAAATAGAGCTTTTTGGACTAAACTCCACTCGCCGTGTTTGGAGGAAGAAGAAGGATGAGTACAACCCCAAGAACACCATCCCAACCGTGAAGCATGGAGGTGGAAACATCATTCTTTGGGGATGCTTTTCTGCAAAGGGGACAGGACGACTGCACCGTATTGAGGGGAGGATGGATGGGGCCATGTATCGCGAGATCTTGGCCAACAACCTCCTTCCCTCAGTAAGAGCATTGAAGATGGGTCGTGGCTGGGTCTTCCAGCATGACAAATACCCGAAACACACAGCCAGGGCAACTAAGGAGTGGCTCCGTAAGAAGCATCTCAAGGTCCTGGAGTGGCCTAGCCAGTCTCCAGACCCGAACACAATAGAAAATCTTTGGAGGGAGCTGAAAGTCCGTATTGCCCAGCGACAGCCCCGAAACCTGAAGGATCTGGAGAAGGTCTGTATGGAGAAGTGGGCCAAAATCCCTGCTGCAGTGTGTGCAAACCTGGTCAAGAACTACAGGAAACGTATGATCTCTGTAATTGCAAACAAAAGTTTCTGTACCAAATATTAAGTTCTGCTTTTCTGATGTATCAAATACTTATGTCATGCAATAAAATGCAAGTGAATTACTTAAAAATCATACAATGTGATTTTCTGGATTTTTGTTTTAGATTCCGTCACTCACAGTTGAAGAGTACCTATGATAAAAATTACAGACTTCTACATGCTTTGTAAGTGGGAAAACCTGCAAAATCGGCAGTGTATCAAATACTTGTTCTCCCCACTGTATATAAGTCATTAAACAAAATTTTCAACCACTCCACAGATTTCATGTTAACAAACTATAGTTTTGGCAAGTCGGTGAGGACATCTACTTTGTGCATGACACAAGTAATTCTTCCAACAATTGTTTACAGACAGATTATTTAACGTATAATTCACTATATCACAATTCCAGTGGATCAGAGGTTTACATACACTAAGTTGACTGTGCATTTAAACAGCTTGGAAAATTCCAGAAAATTATGTAATGGCTTTAGAAGGCTAATTGACATCATTTGAGTCAATTGGAGGTGTAACTGTGGATGTTTTTCAAGGCCTACCTTCAAGCTCAGTGCCTCTTTCCTCGACATCAAAATCAAAGAAAATCTAAAGAAATCAGCCAAGACCTCCGGAAAAAAATTGTAGACCTCCACAAGTCTGGCTCATCCTTAGGGTCATTGTCCATTTGGAAGACCCATTTGCGACCAAGCTTTAATTTCCTGACTGATGTCTTGAGATGGTGTTTCAATATATCCACATCATTTTCCTTCCTCGTGATGCCATCTATTTTGTGAAGAGGACCAGTCCCTCCTGCAGCAAAGCACCCCCGTGCTTCGCGGTTGGGATGGTGTTCTTCGGCTTGCAAGCCTCCCCCTTTTTCCTCCAAACATAACGTTGGTCATTATGGCCAAATAGTTATATTTTTGTTTCATCAGACCTGAGAACGTTATTCCAAAAAGTACAATCTTTGTCCCCATGTGCAGTTGCAAACCGTAGTCTGGCTTTTTTATGGAGGTTTTGGAGCAGTGGCTTCTTCTTCAGGTTATGTCGATATAGGACTCTTTTTACTGTGGATATAGATACTTTTTTACCTGTTTCCTCCAGCATCTTCACAAGGTCCTTTGATGTTGTTCTGCGATTGTAAGTTCATCTCTAGGAGACAGAACGCGTCTCCTTCCTGAGCAGTATGACAGTTGCGTGGTCCCATGGTGTTTATACTTGGTTACTATTGTTTGTACAGATGAACGTGGTACCTTCAGGCGTTTGGAAATTGCTCCCAAGAATGAACCAGACTTGTAGAGGTCTACACATTTTTTTCGGAGGTCTTGGCTGATTTCTTTTGATTTTCCTATGATGTTGAGCAAAGAGGCACTGAGTTTGAAGGTAGGCCTTGAAAGACATTCACAGGTACACCTCCAATTGACTCAAATGATGTCAATTAGCCTATCAGAAGCTTCTAAAGCCATGACATCATTTTCTGGAATTTTCCAAGCTGTTAAAAGGCACAGTCAACTTAGTGTATGTAAACTTCTGACCCACTGGAATTGTGATATAGTGAATTATAAGTGAAATAATCTGTCTGTAAAATTGTCTGTAAGATGTCCTAACCGACTTGCCAAAACTATAGTTTGTTAACATGAAATCTGTGGAGTGGCTGAAAAATGAGTTTTAATGACTTCAACCTAAGTGTATGTAAACTTCTGACTTCAACTGTTCATACATAGTTGTGTTGTGACAAGGTAGGGGTGGTATACAGAAGATAGCCCTATTAAGTAAAATACCAAGTCCGTATTATGGCAAGAACAGCTCAAATAAACAAAGAGAAACGACAGACATGAAGGTAAGTCATCCGGAAAATGTCAAGAACTTTGAACGTTTCTTCAAGTACATTAGCAAAAAAACATCAAGCGCTATGATGAAACTGGCACTCATGAGGACCACCACAGGAAAGGAAGACCCAGAGTTACCTCTGCTGCAGAGGATAAGTTCATTAGAGTTACCAGCTTCAGAAATTGCAGTCCAAATAAATGCTTCAGAGTTCAAGTAACAGACATCTCAACATCAACTGTTCAGAGGAGACTGCGTGAATCAGGCCTTCATGGTCGAATTGATGCAAAGAAACAACTACTAAAGGACACCAATAAAAAGACGAGACTTGCGTGGGCCAAGAAACAAGCAATGGACAGACTGGTGGAAATCTCTCCTTTGGTCTGATGAGTCCAAATTTGAAATGTTTAGGTTTCAAACAATGTCTTTGTGAGACGCAGAGTAGGTGAACGGATGATCTCTGCATGTGTGGTTTCCACCGTGAAGCATGGAGGAGGAGGTGTGATGGTGTGGGGGTGCTTTGCTGGTGATACTGTCAATTATTTATTTAGAATTCAAGGCACACTTAACCAGCATGGCTACCACAGCATTCTGCAAAGATACACCATCCCATCTGGTTTGTGCTTAGGGGGACATTTGTTTTTCAACAGGACAATGACCCAACACAACTCCAGGCTGTGTAAGGGCCATTTGACCAAGAAGGAGACCTGGCCTCCGCAATCACCCAACCTCAGCCCAATTGAGATGGCTTGGGATGAGTTGGGCCGCAGAGTGAAGGAAAAGCAGCCAACAAGTGCTCAGCATATGTGGGAACTCCTTCAAGACTGTTGGAAAAGCATTTTAGGTGAAGCTGGCTGAGAGAATGCCAAGAGTGTGCAAAGCTGTCATCAAGGCAAAGGGTGGCTAGAATCACCTTTGGCAGCAATTACAGCTGTGTGCCTTTAAGGGTAAGTCTCTAAGAGCTTTGCAAACCAGGATTGTACAATATTTGCACATTATTATTTTTTTTATTATTCAAACTGTCAAATTGATTAGACTGCCATTATCAAGTCTTTACATAGATATTCAAGCAGATTTAAGTCAAAACTGTAACTAGGCCACTCAGTAACATTCAATGTCGTCTTGGTAAGCAACTCCAGTGTATATTTGGCGTTGTGTTTTGGGTTATTGTCCTGTTTCTCTTGGAAAGCAGACAACCAGGTTTTCCTCTAGGATTTTGCCTGTGCTGAGCTCTATTCCGTTTCTTTTCATACTAAAAAAACAGCTAGTCCTTGCCGATGACAAGCATGCCAATAGCATTATGCAGCCACCACCATGCTTGAAAATATGAAGAGTGGAACTCAGTGATGTGTTTTCCCCAAACATAACGCTTTGTATTCAGGACATTAACTTAATTTTGTTGACACATTTTTTGCAGATTTACTTTAGTGCCTTATTGCAAAACAGGATGCATGTTTTGGAAAATGTTTATTCTGTACAGGCTTCCTTCTTTTCACTCTGTCAATTAGGTTAGTATTGTGGAGTAACTACAATGTTGTTGGTCCATCCTCAGTTTTCTCCTATCACAGCCTTTAAACTGTTTTAAAGTCATTGGCCTCATGATGAAATCCCTAAGCGGTTTCCATCCTCTCCAGCAACTGAGTTAGGAAGCATGCCTGTATCTTCATAGTGACTGGGTGTATTGATACACCATCCAACGTGTAATTAATAACTTCACAACGTTCAAAGGGATATTCAATTTCTGTTTATTATATTTTTTTTACCCATCTACCTATATTTGCCCTTCTTTGCGAGGCATTTGAAAACCTCCCTGGTCATTGTGGTTTAATCTGTGTTTGAAATTCTGTTAGACTGCAGGACATTACAGATAATTACATGTGTGGGGTATAGAGATGAGGTAGTCATTCAAAAATCATGTTAAAAACTATTACACAGAGTGAGTCGATGCAAATTATTATGTGACTTGTTAAGCACATTTTTACTCCTGAACTTATTTAGGCTTGCCATAAAGGGGTTGAATACTTATTGACCTAATTCCACTTTGACATTATGTGTGTATTATGTAGGTATTGTGTGTAGGCCAGTGACACAAAATCTGGATTTAATCCATTTTAAATTCAGGCTGTAAAATGTCTAAAAAGTCAAAGGGTGTGAATACTTTCTGAAGGCACTGTACATGTCATTTCAGAATGTGAAACTAATTTCTCTTTTTGCTTATGGAATTAATGTTTTCTGATAAGGTCCACTATATTGGCTTATGCCTATTCTAGTTTGCTCATCAGCTTTAGCAGTTGACGCACCTCTCCGATGGCTGAAGGGTCTATATGTCTCTTAACTGGAGGCTGTCTCTGCATATGTGGGCTGGCACCATCTGGTTCTGGTCTGGCTCTAGCCCCACTGGGCTCAGACATGTTGGTAGGGGCTGGTTCAGCTGAGATGGGCTTCCTCTCTCCTTGGATAGCGAGGAGGTGGGGGGGCTCTGTTGCTGGGCTGGTATGATTGTGGAACTCTGTCTAACGTGGCATCTTTCAGGTCCCTGCAAAGATGTTGACTCCCTCAAGGTCCAGGTCTACATGGTCATACAAGTGCCACGTATGATTGTGGAACTCTGTCTAACGTGGCATCTTTCAGGTCCCTGCAAAGATGTTGACTCCCTCAAGGTCCAGGTCTACATGGTCATACAAGTGCTCACATGTCAGTGTGTGGGGAGAGATGCTGACATTTGGTAGTGAGGCACATTCCATTATTTATATTTTTTGTTTGACATTGTTGATCTTTTGCCAGGGGAGATTGTTCCTTGGTAGAATGGTGGATATAATGTTTGTCCAGCTTGGCATTATAGAGTAGTTGTAGTGTACTGCCAGAACTTTTGGGAGGTCCCTGGGTTGAACTGGATCCTGACCTCTGGAGGTGTGTTCAGCTGAACATGTTCAGACTGCTGGAAGGTTGGCAGGTCAAGGTGGACCCTAAGAGGCTTGAGAGGCAGATGGGGTGAAGGCTGCTCTGGGCTCAGGGGTTTCTGGGCTTCCACCAGGCTGATGGGGCTGCTCTGTTGGTGGCATGGTCAGAAGCTGCTGACTGAGGGCATCGATGTCCCTCTCTCTCTGCTGCAGCTCCACCTTTATCACACTCAGCTCCTCTTGGAGGGTGACATTGAACTGCGTCATTTGTTCAGTGTTCAGGCTTAACTGTTCTATTGAAGCATGGCTCTCCTCCTGGAAATGTCTCAACTCTTCCGTCGGCGTCTGGACAGTGTCACATTCTTGTTGTTTGCTCTCCCTGAATTCTGTAATCTCCACTTCAAGCAAAGAGAGGCAGTTGTGGATAGGTTTCACCAATGGTGTTTCTGGTGGGCACACATCTGCTCAAGTTACAGGTGAGGGAGGGAGTGATGTACTGTGGGCCTCCTGTTTAGAAGCCCAGGTTTTGGGAGTTGCAGGTATTGTTAGTGGAGACATGTCAGTTTTCCACTAGAGGTTTTATCATGTCAAACTCTTCTTCAAACAGCTCTAGACTGCCCTCAGAGACTTAGATCATTACTGTTCCGTTGTTATATATATTCATATTAAATCTTGGGGTTGTGTCCACATACAATTGTCTCATGGTCTTGTTTACAGACATTTTAAGATGTTTGTTTGCCCTGCACGGGGATGTATTTTATTTTTTGTTTTATTTCACCTTTATTTAACCAGGTAGGTCAGTTGAGAACAAGTTCTCATTTGCAACTGCGACCTGGCCAAGACAAAGCAAAGCAGTGCGACAAAAAAAAAACAACACAGAGTTACACATTAAACAAACAGTCAAAAACACAATAGAAAATCTATAAATAGAGTGCAAAATGTAGTGCAAAAATGCAGTAAGGTTGGGAGGTAGGACAATAAATAGACTATAGAGTAGAAATAAATTACAGAATTATCATCATTAACACAGGAATGAAGGATGTGCAAATTATGATGTGCAAATAGAGATACTGGAGTGCAAGATTAGTGAAAAATAAACAAAAATAAATATGGGGATGAGGTAGTAGTGTGGGCTATTTACAGAAGGGCTATATACAGGTGCAGTGATCGATAAGCAGCTTTGACAGCTGATGCTTAAAGTTATTGAGGGAGATAGGAACCTCTAGCTTCAATGATTTTTGCAATTCGTTCCAGTCATTGGCAGCAGCGAACTGGAAGGAATGGCGGCCAAAGGAGGTGTTGGCTTTGGGGGTGACCAGTGAGATATACCTGCTGGAGCGCATGCTACGGGTGGGTGTTGCTATGGTGACCAGTGAGCTGAGGTAGGGCGGGGATTTACCTAATAAAGACTTATAGATGACCTGGAGCCAGTGGGTTTGGCGACGAATATATAGTGAAGGCCAGCCAACGAGAGCATACAGGTCGCAGTGGTGGGTAGTGTAAGGGGCTTTGGTGACAAAACGGATGGCACTATGATAGACTACATCCAATTTGCTAAGTAGAGTGTTGGAGGCTAGTTTGTAAATGACATCGCCGAAATCAAGGATCGGTAGGATAGTCAGTTTTACAAGGGCATGTTTGGCAGCATGAGTGAAGGAGGCTCTGTTGCGAAATAGGAAGCCAATTCTGGATTTAATTTTGGATTGGAGATGGTTGATGTGAGTCTGGAAGTTGAGTTTATAGTCTAACCAGATGCCTAGGTATTTGTAGGTGTCCACGTATTCTAATTCGGATCCGTCGAGAGTAGTGATGATAGTCCGGTGGGCGGGTGCTGGCATCGTTCGATAGAAAAGCATGCACTTAGTTTTACTAGCGTTTAAGAGCAGTTGTAGGCCACGGAAGGAGTGTTGTATGGCATTGAAGCTTGATTGAAGGTTAGTAAACACAGTATCCAAAGAGGGGCCAGATGTATACAGAATGGTGTCATCTGCGTAGAGATGGATCAGAGAGTCACCAGCAGCGAGAGCGACATCGTTGATGTATATAGAGAAAAGGGTTGGCCCAAGAATTGAACCCTGTGGCACCCCCATAGAGACTGCCAGAGGATCGGACAATAGGCCCTCCGATTTGACACACTGAACTCTGTCTGCAAAGTAGTTAGAGAACCAAGCAAGGCAGTCACTTGAGAAACCAAGGCTGTTGAGTCTGCCAATAAGAATGCAGTGATTGACAGAGTCGAAAGCCTTGGCCAGGTCGATGAAAACGGCTGCACAGTACTGTCTTTTATCGATGGCGGTTATGATATCGTTCAGTACCTTGAGCGTAGCTGAGGTGCACCCATGACCAGCTCGGAAACCAGATTGCATAGCAGAGAAGGTACGGTGGGATTCGAAGTGGTCAGTTATCTGTTTGTTAACTTGGCTTTCGAAAACTTTAGAAAGGCAGGGCAGGATGGATATTGGTCTATAACAGTTTGGGTCTAGAGTGTCTCCTCCTTTGAAGAGGGGGATGACCGCGGCAGCTTTCCAATCTCTAGGGATCTCAGACGATACGAAAGAGAGGTTGAACAAGCTAGTGATAGGTGTTGCAACAATTTTGGCTGATAATTTCAGAAAGAGAGGGTCCAGATTATCTAGCCCAGCAGATTTGTAGGGGTCCAGACTTAGCAGCTCTTTCAGAACATCAGCTGTCAGGATTTGGGTGAAGGAGAAGCGGGGGGGGCTTGGGCAAGTAGCTGCCGGGGGTGCAGAGCTGTTGACCGGGGTAGGGGTAGTCAGATGGAAAGCATGGCCAGCCGTAGCAAAATGCTTATTGAAATTTTCAATAATCGTGGATTTATCGGTGGTAACAGTGTTTCCGAGCCTCAGTGCAGTGGGCAACTGGGAGGAGGTGCTCTTATTCTCCATGGACTTTACAGTGTCCCAGAACTTTTTGGAGTTAGTACTACAGGAAGCAAATTTCTGTTTGAAAAAGCTGGCCTTTGCTTTTCTAACTGACTGGGTGTACTTGTTCCTGACTTCCCTGAATAGCTGCATATCGCGGGGGCTATTCGATGCTAATGCAGTGCGCCACAGGATGTTTTTGTGTTGGTCTAGTGCAGTCAAGTCTGGGGTGAACCAAGGGCTATATCTATTCTTAGTTCTACGTTTTTTGAAAGGGGCATGCTTATTTAGGATGGTGAGGAAAGCACTTTTAAAGAACAACCAGGCGTCCTCTACTGACGGGATGAGGTCAATATCCTTCCAGGATACCTGGGCCAGATCGAATAGAAAGGCCTGCTCGCAAAAGTGTTTTAGGGAGCGTTTGACAGTGATAAGGGGTGGTTGTTTGGCCGCTGACCCATTGCGAACACAGGCGATGAGGCAGTGATCGCTGAGATCCTGGTTGAAAACAGAGGAGGTGTATTTGGAGGGCAAGTTAGTCAGGATGATATCAATAATGGTACCCATGTTTACGGATTTTGGGTTGTACCTGGTGGGTTCCTTGATAATTTGTGTGAGATTGAGGGCATCTATCTTAGATTGAAAGACAGCCGGGGTGTTAAGCATATCCCAGTTTAAGTCACCTAACAGTACAAACTCTGAAGATAGATGGGGGGCAATCAATTCACATATGGAGTCCAGGGCACAGCTGGGGGCTGAGGGGGGTCTGTAACAGGCGGCAACAGTGAGAGACTTATTTCTGGATAGGTGGATTTTTAAAAGTAGAAGCTCAAACTGTTTGGGCACAGACCTGGACAGTATGACAGAACTCTGCAGGTTATCTCTGCAGTAGATTGCAACTCCACCTCCTTTGGCAGTTCTATCTTGACTGGAAATGTTGTAGTTGGGGATGGAAATTTCCGAATTTTTGGTGGCCTTCCTAAGCCAGGATTCAGACACAGCTAGGACATCCGGGTTGGCGGAGTGTGCTAATGCTGTGAATAAATCAAACTTAGGGAGGAGGCTTCTAATGTTAACATGCATGAAACCAAGGCTTTTACGGTTACAGAAATCAACAAATGAGAGCGCCTGGGGAATAGGTGTAGTACTGGGGGCTACAGGACCTGGGTTTACCTCTACATCACCAGAGGAACAGAGGAGTAATAGAATTAGTATTCGACTAAGGACTTTAAGAACTGGACGTCTAGTACGTTGGGTACATAGAATAAAAGGAGCAGATTTCAGGGCGTGGTGGAATAGATTCAGGGCATAATTTATAGTCAAGGATATAGAAGGGTGTGAGTTCAGTGGAGGTAAACCTAGGCGTTGGGTAATAAAGAGAGAGGTTGCATCTCTGGAGACACCAGTTAAGCCAGGTGAGGTCTCCGCATGTGTGGGGGGAGGGACAAAAAAGCTATCAGAGCCCAGTTGAGCAGGACTGGGGGCTCTGCAATGAAGTAAAACAATAATAGCTAACCTAAACAACAACAGACAAGGCATATTGAAATAAGAAAGGGGCAGAACATAAAATAAATAAAATGACAGTTAATTAAGAGGGCTAAGACAACGACGGGTAATGGCGATGAATGGACAAAGAGGGTCAGTTAGAAAAAAGTGATGTACTACACACAGGACCTGAGGCCTGGTAGTTAAACAGAAATAAATACCATAAAACCAAACAGTCCTGCAGGCATCAGCTGTGGAGCTGAACAAGCGTAGGATCCGATGAAAAAGCAAAGTGGTGAGCCGGGGAATCAGTTCAATGGCACGGCGTTCAGAGTGTTAGCAGGCCGGGCTAGCAGGCCGGAGCTAGCAGGCCGGAGCTAGCAGGCCGGAGCTAGCAGATGAATCTTCGGCGGTGTCGCAGAGGAGAACCCTGTTGAGACCACGTCGGACAATTACGTCGGCAGACCAGTCACGGTGGCTCGGTGGGGCTCCGTGTCGACAGTAGAAAGGTCCAGGTAGGTTGATAAGGTACTGGAGCCCGGGAGAGTAGCTAGCACACGTCGGCTGTCCGGGAGATGAGCCTAGCTCACGCTAGCAATGGAAGCATGTACACAATGGAGCTTAGCTATAAACGTCGGTCAGTCGAATACAGCTAGCTAGCTGTGATGATCCGGTGTGGTGGTCCGGTACTTTCAGTGGAAATCCGGTAAAGTGGAAGGGAACGCAGTCCGATAAGCGCTGGGTTGGTAGCGCGCTGAGCAGACTGGCCAATATTGTCCGAACTGAAAGCTGGCTGATCAGCCAGAGCGGAGGTGAAGACCGCTAGCAGTGGTTAGCGATGGAAGGTTAGCAAGCTAGCTAGCAGGCTAACTTTTGACTGCGGTTCGGTTAAATAGTGGAAAAACACGGATATTTGACCCGTTTCACGTTGTGTAGGTGGCTTGCAGGAGGGGTAAATCGGGAACAAATAAAAATGTATGGAAAGACAAATTACAAACTATTTACACGAGACGAGACGGGACAAAACAAAATACACGTCTGCACTGTTACGCCATCTTGGAATCTTGTATGCCAAGCATTTGGTCGTTCGTTGAAAAAGTGAAGATCCACATTGATTTCTTTGTATTTTTGTTTGTGGTTTGGTCTTGTGTGCTCTTTTAAAACATTTGCTTTTCATTTTTTCCTCCCTGTTTCACTGGCAATACCATCTGCATATTTGATGCAAGGTTGCTGAGCTTGGGGCTTGTCGTTTTTGATAGCTAACAGTAGGTAACCAGTAGCTAGAAACTCTCTTAGCAACTCCCATGCAACGTGTTAGTATCCAGTTGAGTTCAGGATGAAAGTTGTTTTCTGGTGTACTGTATTTTCTTCTTCTGATGTTATTTTCTTTATCTTTCACTTACTTGTTTATAAAATACTAGATATTAAGAGCTCTCACTCTCTCTCTCTCTCTCTCTCTCTCTCTCTCGCTCTCTCTCTCTCACCTGTTCTATTTCTTTCCTCTTCTGTTGGATGGATCTGTTTCGTGCTGTGGCCCTGCTCACAGTGGAGGGGAGCTCTCTTTCTCTCTCTCTCTTCCTGCTGTGGGATCTCTCCTTCTTTTGTGCCACCTACATAGAGAGTTATAAGCAGTTATAAGCAAAGCCCTCCTTATGAACACTGAAATTGTTTCAAATCTAAAGATTCTGCAAGATTCTGAGTTCATTAAGACCCTCTCTCTCCCTCTACTGTATCTACTCAAGGTTGCCAGCCTCCGTTTGAATCATCAGCATGGTTAAACGGAAGGAGACGACCTTGTGCTCCGCTCTGCTCCTTTCTCTCGAAGTCAGACCACCCAATTATTCCAACTTTCAATTTCATTCTTTATGCTGCACATGTGCTCTCTCTGTCCTTCCGTCATAGCCAGGAGCATGGAGGACACACACACATACAAATAATCTTACAGAGCAGACTAGCCAAGATTACTCAAATGTTTGAGTTTTTTTTTTTATCTTTGATTTGAAGGACCGTGAAAGACTGTGTGTGTGTAGTAAATATTTTTGACAGCGAGCGTCATGGGCAAAGAGATTCACTCAGACTTGAATTCAATATGAGTACATCTCTTGCAGTGCATACATCCCAGTGTGGTACATCTCACTTCTGAGAAATTGAAGCAGCAGTCAGGGGGAGGATCATTTGTATGAAGCTACATTACTGGTTGCGTGTCTTTGACTATCATTAAAAGTTAAGACTGTTATATTATCAAATCGATTCTCTAGGCTTAATATTTATGTGATTAAACTGACCATATAAACATTAATTAACTAGGAAGTCGGGGCACCACGGAAGAATGTTTGTTTATAGAGTACTATCTCCCCAATATAACTCTTCAGATTATTTCATATCTTATCATAACAGTCGCTTATTAATGAATTTTACCTTGTCTAGTGTCATTCCTGAACGTCGTAATTTCTTGTAGTCTGCACAAACCCAGATTTTACTATGAATCATCCATACCCAAATTGGCTAAATTATTTATTTACTAGCTAATTAAACAATTAGAGTATACAAAACACCCTAACATTATATATATTATATACAGTAAATACCGTCCCTTGGGGACTAAACTAAACATTGACAGTTTGGTTATAACACAATAGAGAAAAGGGGGGGGGGGTGGAGGAAGGAAGCAAAGGAATTGGTCGTAAATACTACATCTTATGCACTTTAACAATCGCTCGTTCGGAGAAAGGAATGCGACTTATATACATCTACGATTGAATTGGGCTTCGATAGCTGAGCTGGTGATGTAAGGCTCTGGTTTGCCCAGTAGAGGTCGCCATTGTCCTTTGTAGAGTCTTCCGGATAAGTGTCTTTTCCCTTGTCCTAGGCTGACGTACATTTCCAGCTGCAGACTGGTAACGCGACTTCTAGGACGTATCACCTCTTCTTTAGTGATCAATAGTTCAGAGTTCATACCATTTCATACGTGTGGAGCAAGCTCTCACGTTTCCTGGACTGTAGAGTTGTAGTTGAAATTCGTCATTTTAAACGTGTGGACTAAAGTCCTCACATTCTTAGAACTGGGGTGACTTTCGTCATGGGGCTTTTATACAAATGTAGAAAAGGGGTTGGTTTATCATTTCCAACCAATGTCTGTTCACTTGGGCGTGGCCACTGGCTGGGCACAAGTTACACAAAACAAACCATTTTAATTTTAGAAGACTAAATCACATTGTTATCTTTTCAAAAGTATTCTTATACTTAGTTAAACCTTTTATACAACATTTCAGATGCAAGCCTCATAACTGAGGAACCCATATAAACAGAGTTAGGGTAATGTGGCTGCACTGTCTTTCATGATGTCAAAAAAATGAAACAAAGCGGACAGGGTGGTAGCTGGCTTCTCCACCGACCGTTTCCACATTCTCTAAATTAGGAATATGTTTTAATTCTCCAATTCGGGGAGGTAGGATTATTTGGCGGGAGAGTTCCTTTGTCCTACTGTGAGATCCTCTCTCTCCCATACTGCATGGTCAGGGATCAAATAGTCTCTGCCAGGAATGTATGACCTGTCGTAAAGTCATAAAACATATCGCATTGATGTGAATCACACTACTGCTCTCTCATTTATTTGCGCCTTACAGATTGTGGTTGTTGTGGATGGCTGTTCACAATTGTATGTGTATTTTAACCTAATAATGGTTGAATGTAAGAAGTTTAAGCTGCCTATGAATCTTTGTTTTTGCGACCAGGGTTGTATTCATTAAGGAAACCGTTTAAGAACCAAATGGAAGCAAATAGAGCAAAATGAGAATTCCAGATAGGAACCTCCCTGTTTCATTCAGTTTACTTCTGTTTAAAAAACATTGGTTTTGCAATAGAATAGGAGTAATGAATAAGCCCTCAGTGGACAGCCAGTGAAAAATGTGCTCTTGCAACAGCTGCAGTGTGGATACCAGCCTATGGAATAAACGTTTGAGTTCCTCCCTTCTAAACTGTATACTGAATTGTATACAGATCCTTGTGTCATGGGGCTGTGCATTATCATGCTGAAACGTGAGGTGATGGCGGCGGATAAATGGTATGACAATGGGCCTCAGGATCTCGTCACGGTATCTCTGTGCATTCAAATTACCATCGATAAAATGCAATTGTGTTCGTTGTCCGTAGTTTATGCCTGCCCACATCCATAACCCAACCTATAGGGCACTCTGTTCACAACAATGACATACGCGTGGTCTACGGTTGTGAGGCTGGTTGGAGGTACTGCCAAATTCTCTAAAACAATGTTGGAGGCGGCTTATGTTAGAGAAATTAACATTAAATTCTCTGGCTACAGCTCTGGTGAACATCCCTGCAGTCAGCATGCCAATTTTATGCTCCCTCAATACTTGAGACATCTGTGGCATTGTGTTGTGTTACAAAACTGCAGAGAGTGGTCTTTTATTGTCCCCAGCGCAAGGTGCACCTGTGTAATGATCATATGGTTTAATCATACCTCTCAGGTGGATGGAATATATTTATATGTACATACAGTACATAACATTTCTTGGATCTTTTATTTCAGCTCATGAAACAAGGGACCAACACTTTACATGTTGCTTTACATTTTTGAACAGAGTATATTTTCAAGTCCTATTCTTGAGGATCAAGGGATATTAAATTAATTGGAATGACTGGAAATCTGATACTGTTTTTTTTATGTAAAGGCATAGCCTAATCATATTATTATCTGTAGTAGAAAGCAATGGGTTAGAAGAACCCTACATAACCAACCCATAAAAGTAAAATGCGAAATCAATTTATGGCGAACTATGTAACCTCTAAGACTGATTAATCCTACAATAGATGTCGTTCAATTGGTCATTTTGTCTTCAGAATTTTGAAGTCATACTATCTGATTTTAAATCTAACCCTAACCTTAACCACACTGCTAACACTAATGCCTAACCCTAACCTCAAAATGGACAATATTTAAAAAATGTATGAAAACAAAAATGTGCTTTTTGGTCTTAATTTAAGGTTAGGGTTAGGCATTAGGGTTAGCTTCTCCTTCTCTCTGCTGGCGCCTGCAGAAGACCTGAGAGCACCTGCAACATCACACATCTTCACACAACAAAACAAAACAACACAAGCACCAACTTAACACAACACACACCAACAGCTCGGAACAGATGGGGGATAACTTAGAGCTAAACTACAGCAGCTGACATCTGTGACAAAGTCTAATATCCTTGATTGGCGCAGCTGATATCTCTCAATTAACTCTAATATCTGTGATTGATGCTGGGACTACTCAATCTACCCAGTGTCCTCCTCAGGGCCAAACTAAAATCCCATTAGTGTCTCTAGCTTCAGGTATAATTCAGGACTAAGCTTCGCCATCTCCATCTCTCTGGCTGCAATCTGCCGTCAGCAGGAGAGTTATTGTCTACAGGCAGCGTGCAGGGGCTAAAATTAATGTTTCGTTAAGCATTCTATGCGATTTGCGAAGTCTGCCTCGCAACGTTTGACTGCAATGTGGGTATGTGAGGCGATGGCTTTTTTATGGTTCATTACCTGTTTACAGAGCTGGCTGTCTGCCCGGTACCTCACTCCCTCTTTCTCCTGGTTTTCTTTAGCTTTATCTCTCTCGTTTTCCATCTCTAACACACACTATACCAATGAGTCACCATCATAGCACATCTCTCAGGCACATAGAGCAACCTGTTCCTCACACACACACACCTCCCCAGTACTGCAGTCTGCACAGAGACATGGTAGCTGACTAAAATAGGAGAAAAACAACAGAAAACAACAGAAAGAAAATATTACATTTTAGTTTCTATTGCAGATACAAGACATGGGTCTTCTTCAGGCAATGCAAAGTTATTCATGAATGTGGCTTAAGCATAATAACTATTTGATGACTTACAGGCACTTCCGATTGTGGTCTTACTAAACCACTTTTATACTTCATGATACTAATAATAATGTTGTGAGGAGAACTTTGATGATCAGAAATATTTACAGTACAGTACTTAAAAGGGATACTTCAGGGTTTTGGCAATGAGGAAGTTAGAGGTAGCTTCACGAGTCAATGCTAACTAGCATACTAGCAGATACCCATAGACTTTCAGTCAATGCGCTAACGCTAGTTGGCATTAGCTCTCGAAACTACCTCTAACTTCCTTCATACTGGACACAAAGACATAAACATGCTATCCACAAGTTCATCTGACTCCTGGAAAGTAGATAAAGGGCATCCAAAGTATCCCTTTAAATACATGCCCAATATAGTAATGTATAAAATAAATTATATTATAATTTGATTATCAGCAGCAGTTATCGTATGTATTCTACATGAGAGATGACATAAAAACACAGAAGTTTGATGAAGGTTGGAATGATTGGCACTTTTTCAGTAGGATACTATTCCTAGCCATTTCATTGTATAAAATTCTGACATAATACTGTCATTATAATATCTACCAATGCTGTGTACAGACAGTATTATGTAATATTGTCAGGTTGTTGCTTGGTGACTATCAAGCACCAGGAATACTGATGAGCAAAACACATTCCAAATGTAGCTAATATAGTCACTGTCTGGGTTGACATGAACACTGTTTGCTCATACTGTCCTCTAGTGTTCACAAGAGGAAAGTTATATAGGCGTAAAAAAAAATGTGGTCGTACTAGTGCTGTATGATATGGGCAAAATATGAGTTTTTTTTACCAAATATTGCAATTGCGATTTTTCATGCGATATAGATCAAAACACTTGGGTGAACTGTTGGAATACTAGAAATAGAATTACTTATATTGAGAAGCAAAGTGGAAAGCAGCATCGGTCTTGTTTTGAACAATAGGTTAACTGCATTTGACCTAAGAGAACAGCACGCAAACTTTAAATGATCTAACAGCGAGGAGGAGGAACTGCGCTGCTTGAGTGAAGGGGTGGGCTTGATGTGTGCGGGAAACAGTCACAAGAGGAGAAAAAAAAATGGTAAACTGTAAAAAAGGATATTACGCGGCCTATTGCGATTTGAATATTGCACATGTCAATATTGTGATTTCGATGTGAATCAGATAAATTGTGCAGCCCTAGCCCCTACTTTGAACTCTGCCAAGAGATCTGGTTAATGTTGGCATAGATGGTAGTGCACTTACCTTGTAACCACAGGTTAATTTGGTCCAAACTCCCCTCAACCACAACATGAGCGTAAACTTACTGGTGTGTTCCTTTGGCAAGGACCTGGCAGGGGAGTTCCTGTCTATGTTCCTCTGGCCATTGTAATGGCTGTTGGGGCCTGAGGGGCCTTGTGGTGGGCCAGGGGGCCCTGGGGGGCCGGACTGGTCTCTCCAGTGGAACCGTGGGCGGGGGGTGAAGGAGTGGTATCTTTGGAACCCAAAACTGAAGCGGGGCTTCCGGAATGAATGATCATCCCTCATGAATCTGTACAGTAAGGAAAATAGCAGAAAATAAAAAGCATGAATGAGTGAGTGAGTATTTCTCAGACCTAATCGGAATAGGATGAGTGGTTGAAGGTGTGGAAATGACCAAGAACCAACCTTAGGCTACACAAGGTTGCTCTGAAATGTCCTCAGGTCTTACCGTGGTCTGTAGAATCTTCCTCCAAACCTCTGCCTAAATGAACCAGTTATTCTGGGTCTCGGCGGACTTCTCGTTCTTCTCAAAGGTTGTTTATCCTCCTGAAAATGTAACAGAGTAAGCTAATTAGTGTTCATGATGAGAAATTGTATCTACTGTGAGATCGCTGTAGACTTGTTTACGGATCTGTATGCGGTTAATGCCATGGAATGAATATGACAGAGGAGTTGGCTAAACCTGGCGTTACACCTGGCGTTACACCTGGCGTTACACAAAATCACTCAAATGTAATTTCAGTTAAATTGATTGAGTGATTATATAACTGATACCTCAGTGGCATGTTTGATAGGTCCCTCAACTGGCCTCTTGTCACGTGGTTCTCTGTGCTGCATGGTGGAGCTCGTGAAAGTAGAATCATATATTAATCAGGTGTTAAACTTCAGACTTTAGTGTTTTTAGTGGAGGTGTAACTAATGCATTTGTGTCTAGATTGGGACTGCTATTACAAAGATAATGTGCAATGTTTGATTGTGCTATGATTACCAATGTTTGTTTCAGTTGTAAACGGGACAGTGCATTGGCTGGACACAGCCTTCACAATGAAACAATCAGGAAGTTTTGGGTAGAGATTACAGAATTACATGATTAGGGTGCATTTCTTAGGTAAAACACTTAGTTTAAAAAACTAACTAGCTGACAGCTTGACGGATGTTTTTCCTTCAATGAGACAAACCAGAGTATGAATGATCACACAGGTCAGTAACGTTAGGTCTTAAGAATAACGGTTTTATTTACCTTGCACTGCGTTGTCTCGTATGGCCGTCTATCAATTTATTTAGTTTAGAAGTGCCAGTGAAATTGTTGTTTTCATTCAGTTGTTAACATCAACACAAGTCTGACCAGGTGTGGGCTTGTTGTCACCACCTACCTTATTTATTTCGTAACGGTTTAATTTTACTTTCGATTTCTATGCGAAGAATGCAGAAAGCGTAGCCTAATGGTCCCTCGTGGGCATTCAACTTCTTGTTGTAAAAGTCTGTGTAGGTAAACTTTCAAGAGAGACAGCACCCAAAGGCCTATGTGCAAATGAGCGTGTCCTATCACCAGGTTTCCTTAAAAACTAATTTGCAAAAGCAATAAACAAATGAATGCCCATAAAGGTTTGTCCCAGCCATCTTGTGCTACCTGGCGGTGTCACCTGTGACTTGCGACGTTTGCAAACGCGGTTATCACTAATTACCACAGCCACAAAGTCATAAGCCCCGCTTATTTCTGCAATTGATCTTCTTAAAGTCTGATTTTCAACCTAATCTCAACCCTTACCTTAACCTTAAATATTTCACTGCACAGCCTCGTAAGTATTTATTTTATTATTAATGTGACATTGTACAGTTGATTGGTCCAAATAATGAATGTACAGTATGTATTTAATGATTATTGTGTGATTAAACAGTAGATTGATCCAATTACTATTTTTAATGTCAATGTGTCAATGTTTTGTTAGAGTTTGATCGAACAAAATAAAATATAATTTACATTTTACATGCAAAATCTGTTTGTTTTCTGAGTGGCATTGATCTTTCAGATAAGTCAATGAATGGCTATGGTATTGGTGGACAGAATTACCAAGTGGCGCAGTGGTCTAAGACACTGCATCTCAGTGCTAGAGGTGTTACTACAGACAACCTGGTTCGAATCCAGACTGTATCACAGCCGGCCGTATTTGGGAGTACCATAGGGTGCCGCACAATTGGCCCAGCGTCGTCCGAGTTTGGCCGGTGTAGGCCGTCATTGTAAATAAGAATTTGTTCTTAACTGACTTGCCTAGTTAAATAAAAATTATGGCATTTGCTGCTATATTCTGATACTGTATTTTGCAACTTCAAGGTAGATGTTTTTACTCGATTAACGATGGGACGTTCGGTTTCAATAAGTGTTGGAAGGAATTGCATTTTTGGACTAGTTGTTGATCTGTGTGTGTATTACTAATGATTTAATCAACATAGAAACACATTCCTCTCCACAGTAAGTATTTCATAGACAGAATGCTTATTATAAGACGCAGACGTTGAGTCTGTCGGTGGGGATGAAAATAAATAGTGAAAAGAACATTGATCACTTGGCTAGGTGTATTTTTTTGTTGGGAGTCGCTAATGCATATAACACATGGAAGGAACACTGGGGTAAACGTGAATTAACGGTTGTCTTCGGGACAAAATGTCTGCTCATTCGGGCAGCCACAAAGCAATTGCCTAAGCCTACTGTATGATTGGGGAATAATTTCATTGCCACAAGCAGACATACCACGCAATATGATTTTCACATGGCTTTTAAAAATGTTTTGTTTTAATGTTAAACCGATACAAGGCAGACATTTTTTTTCCATTTGTCACATAATACTAACCTCTCTTTCCTTATCTCTCAGTCCACAGAGTGCTAAAGGCCACAACGACGCCTTCTACCTGAACCCCTGGTGGTGCCCAAGAGTCCCCTGTGGTACTACACCCAGCCAATCAACAGATAGCAGATGGAGCACATCCTCGCTTGCTGCCTCATAGTGAGAGAGATCCAGGAAGCTGTTGCCAACCGCCAACATGACTAGCAGGACTGGAGGAGGAGCGGAATGACCATTGACTGCGTTTCAAACACATAAAAGACACACCCTCCTCCACTTACCCTCGCCTTATGAACTTGGGGGAATCCCCGCGACCATCTCTGCCGTCAGTCCAAATGATTAGCCAAGCAAGGGAAGTTGGCAACGTAAGCCCCTCAGCCCTCGTTTTTGATGGAATTTGCGAGTGTACAATTATGTTCACTCCAGGACTTGAAACGTCACATAATTCAATTTGCGATGATTGTACATTCACTAAGAAAAGTCTGCCAAAACTTAAAGCCAACATTAATATGGAGAAGTCAACATACAAGTGTAAGTAAAAACAAATGTAAATAAGTGGGGTTATGATATGGGCAGGCATACGCACACATCTGGGGAAGGGTAATCAAACATTTCTGCAGCATTGAAGGTCTCCAAGAACACAGTGGCCTCCATCAGTCTTCAATGGATGAAGTTTGGAACCACCAAGACTCCTAGAGCTGCCCGCCTGGCCAAACTGAGCAATTGAGGAAGAAGGGCCTTGACAGCACATGACAGCCTGCTTGGAGTTTGCCAAAAGGCAACTAAAGGACTCAGACAATGAGAAACAAGATTCTCTGGTCTGATGAAATCAAGATTGAACACTTTGGCCTGAATGCCAAGCGTCAAGTCTGGAGGAGACCTGGCACCATCCCTACGGTGAAGCATGGTGGTGGCAACATCATGCTGTGGAGATGTTTTTCAGCGGCAGGGACTGGGAGACGAGTCAGGATCGAGGGAAAGATGAACGCTGCAAAGTACAGAGAGATCCTTGATGCAAACCTGCTCCAGAGCGCTCAGGACCTCAGACTGGGGCAAAGGTTCAACCGTAAGCACACAGCCAAGACAACACAAGAGAGGCTTCGGGACAAGTCTCTAAATGTCCTTGAGTGGCCCAGCCAGATCCCGGGCTTAAACCTGATTGAACACCTCTGGAGAGACCTGAAAATAGCTTTGCAGCAACACTCCCCATCCAACCTGACAGAGTTTGAGAGGATTTGCAGAGAAGAATGGAAGAAACTCTACAAATACATTGTGACATTTCAGTTTTTTATTTTTAATACATTTGCAACCCTTTCTAAAAACCTGTTTTTGCTTTGTCATTATAGGGTATTGTGTGTAGATTGATGAGGGGAAAAAACAATTGAATCCATTTTAGAATAAGGCTGTAACGTAACAAAATGAGGAAAAAGTCTAAATCATTTGGCAATTTTCATACTTTGAACAAAAAGATGACTTATTCATTTACATCATTGTGCAACATCATGGGTAAGCTCTGGCAATCGTCTTTCAGTCCGAAAAAGTGGATTTCTACTCTGGCTGTGTATCACATCAGGCCGTGATTGGGAGTCCCATAGGGCGGCGCACAATTGGCTGTCCCCATAGGATAACCCTTTTAAGAACTCTTTTTGGTTCCAGGCAGAACTATTTTGGGTTCTATGTAGAAACCTCTGTGTAAAGGGTTCTACATGGAACTCAAAAAGGTTCTGCCTGGAATCAAAATGGTTCTGCCTGGAACCAAAAAGGGTTCCTCAAAGGGTTCTCCTATGTTGTCTCAAGGCTTAAAAATCCTCCTTTAACCTGTCTCCTCCCCCTTCATCTACTGATTGAAGTGGATTTAACAGGTGACATCAATAAGGGATTATACCTTTCACCTGGATTCCCCTGGTCAGTCTGTCATGGAAAGAGAAAGGAAAGGGAAAGGGGGATACTAGTCAGTTGTACAACTGAATGCATTCAACCGAAATGTGTCTTGCACATTTAAACCAACCCCTCTGAATCAGAGGTGCGGGGGGCTGCCTTAATCGATATCCACGTCTTTTTGGCGCCTGGGGAACAGTGGATTAACTGCCTTGTTCAGGGGCAGAACAACAGATTTTTACCTTGTCAGTTCGGGGATTCAATCTAGCAATCTTCCAGTTACTGGCCCAACACTCCTACCCTGGAGGTGCTCCGAATAATTTGTACACTAAGTGTACATACTATAGGCAGTAGATTCCATTCTTCATATATTTATGATAACCTCTGGTAAATGCAATATAATAGAATTTGCACTGAAAACTATAAAAACATTCTCATCACCATTTAAATAGTTCTCGTTCTCTCAATCTTTGAACTCTCACAACCTATTTTTATTACTGCGCACTTACCCTGACTTTTTATTATCTTCTGGCTTACTCCACCATTTCCTCCTTCTGCTGCACCTGCCTGTCTTTCTCCTCCTCCTTCACTTGTTCTCTCTCTGCCTTCTTCTTCCCTTTGCCAGTCTTCTTTGACTCGTCTTCCTAAAAGTGGTAGATGGAGGATTATTGTATTGTCTGAAATCTAGATGTGTAGGTTGTAAAAGGCGTACATACGGTCTATTACACTACCACCTCATAAACTTAATCTTGTTTGATACCTACGTAACTACGTTGCAGTTATAGTTTTACATGGCGAAACAAAGGTGAAACATATTCCTTTTACACAACTCAACTCCATTTATTAGCAAGTCCGCATCATCACCGACCTGTTGGGCCTCTCCTGCCCCTCCCTGAAGGAGCTTCCTGCCAGCTGCTGTCAGGGGGGTGATGGGTCCAGACGGGGGGCTGCGGCGGAAATGGAGGTACTCTGGCTGTGCTGCTGTAGTAACCAGGGGAGAAAGGCCAATCGGGGCAGACACTGAGTTCTGGGTTGTTCTCCTTCCATGGAGATCCTGGAGCATGTTGTTGATCATGATGTCCCACAGAATGCTTATCTCGTCCAGTATCTCCTCAGTACGTCTCTGGTAGACCGACTCCAAGCCCTGCAGCAGGCTGGTCAACATCTTCCGGTCCTGGGCTTCCCTGTTCCTGTTCTGCTCAAAGTCGTTCTTCATATCGACCATCATCAAGCACATCTGCATCTTCACCTCCTTGCGTATATTCTCTAACCCATCCTCCCTCTTCCTCCTCACTCCCCTGTTCATCTTCCTCCTCCACCTTATCTTCCTCTGTATCTCCCTCTTCCTCCTCACTCCCCTCTTCATCTTCCTCCTCCACCTTATCTTCCTCTGTATCTCCCTCTTCCTCCTCACTCCCCTCTTCATCTTCCTCCTCCACCTTATCTTTCTCTGTATCTCCCACTTCCTCCTAACTCCCCTCTTTATCTTCCTCCTTCACCTTCTCTTCCACTGTATCTCCCTCTTCCTCCTAACTCCCCTCTTCATCTTCCTCCTCCACCTTCTCTTCCTCTCTATCTCCCTCAACCTACTCTTCACTCTCCTCCTCTCTCCTCTTCCTACCTCTCCTCCTCTTCGTCACCTTCTTCCCCCTGGCTTTCTTCCTCTTCCCTCCCCCTCATCCACTTCTCCATTCATCTTTTATCTGCTCTTATCTCTTTTTCTGTCTCTCTGTTCACCTCGTTCAGACTGTGGTGTTCCCTCTCTCTGCGCTGCTGTCTACCTTCCAGGCCCTCTCTAACCCGCTCCAGGTCACGATGCAGGACAACTATCACCTATTGGGTCAACCTCAGGGTCTCTGCTCTGAACTGGGTCCAGTGTCTTGCCCTGCTCAGGTAGAAGTGCTTCTTTAGGGTTTTCAAAAGGCGAGGAAGGGGCATGTCACTGTCTTTGCCCTCAAAGTTGAGACAGGCACATTTTTATCAAATGGTGATAGAAAAAGAGATCATGCACACACACACAAACACACACGTCCGTACAGGCGCAGGCACAAACATCATGGGTATGTTACCTGTTGTTGGCCCTGGGCTGAGGCCCCTTCTACATCCTCTGCCTCCTTTGGGGAAACTGGACATTCCTTGTCAGGAGAGTCCTCAACAATCTGTTTATCGCATTCAGAGTCTGAAGGTCAGAGCTCGATTCTCCATATTCAGACAGACAGTTACACACTGATCTCTTACCAGTCTTCTTTGACTCGTCTTCCTAAAAGTGGTAGATGGAGGATTATTGTATTGTCTGAAATCTAGATGTGTAGGTTGTAAAAGACAGGTGGGTTGTTCACATAGGCATTCTACAGGGAATACTCAGGGTTTGAAAGGAGGATGACAGTGTTCTTCTACCTGGGTCTGTGTGGACATTTTGGGTCGAACATACTGGTAAGTGCAGACAGAACTGTTTTAGACAAATGCAAGTGATGTGAAAATACAGCCATTTTGCCATTTATTTGGCACTCGGTTGAAGGCTGTTCTATATTATTGGGTTCCTTTGGAGGAACTGGACTTTCCTTTAGAATCCTTAAAGTCCTCAACATCCTCAATAATCTGTGTGTCAGAGAGTCAGGTGATCAGATCTCATCTCCACACAGGCAGTTACACAAAGACATGGGTGGCACTGGTCTCTTACCAGTGGTTCGCAGACAGGTGGGGTATCCATAGCCTGGGCATTATTTTCCTGCACTTCCTCCTCACACGCTTTCGTCCATGCAGCCTGTCCATCCTCAAATATATGCATGCATGACTGTAAATCGCTTTGGATAAAAGCGACAACTTAATGACATATATTATCCTCTGGGCTAGTTGGGTGGATGACCCCGTCCCCAGAGGACCTCTGCTTCTCCTCACTGCCCTCTATGCTCTCCAGGATGGGTGGCTGCTGAACACAAGTGCTGTTGTCAGTCAACCTGTGAACTCTTACTGTAGATCATTTGTCTGATGATGCAATGTTGAGTGTAATAAATGGTTATTAATTTGATTATTAATCAGTGTGTTCCTTCGACATTGTTGGCACTGTTGAATCTACCTATTTTACTTAATTTGTAACTAAGGCTAGAGGAACACCTCACAAAGTCTGGATTCTTGCACACAGCATTGACCTGTCAACACAACACTCCCTATAATATAATGCAATAGGGGGGATACACCATCTACAGCGGGTGAAATAAGTATTGAACACGTGCTATTGACATGAAAGTTTCACCAGATGTTGGTAACAACCCAAGTAATCCAATGCTTGGCTCTTGGACAACTCTTCTGATTATTGTTTTCACTCCTCTGTCAGAAATCTTGCGAGGAGCACCTGGTCGAGGCAAATTTATGGTGAAATGATTGTCTTTCCACTTCAGTATTATGGCCCCAACAGTGCTCACTGGAACATTCAGAAGCTTAGAAATGTGCCTATATCCAATGCCATCATTATGTTTTGCAACAATTAGGTTGTGAAGGTCTTGAGACAGCTCTTTGCTTTTACCCGTCATGAGATGTGTCTTGTGTGACACCTTGGCAATGAGACCTTTTTGTAGGCCATCAGTTGGGACTGAACCAGCTGATATTAATTTGCACTGACAGGGGGCTGGATTGCTTTTTAATTACTGATAGTTTTCAGCTGTTGTCTTGGCTTTCCATGCCTTTTTGAACATGTGTTCAATACTTTTTCCCTGTTTCATTTCACATTATTCCACATAACTTAATTTCTGAACTTATTTGTTTTGGTTTCTTTGTATATATGGATTACTTGGGTTGTTACCAACATCTGGTGAAACTTTCATGTCAATAGCACCTTTGGAAATATATTTACTGAGAAAAATGGTGACGTGTTCAATACTTATTTCACCCGCTGTATAGAACAGTATGTGGACACCCCTTCAAATTAGTGGATTCGGCTATTTCAGCCACACCCGTTGCTGACAGGTGTATAAAAATTGAGTACACCGCCATGCAATCTCCATAGACAAACATTGGCAGTAGAATGGCCTTACTGAAGAGCTCAGTGACTTTCAATGTGGCACCATCATAGGATGCCACCTTTCCAACAAGTCAATTTGTCAAATTTCTGCCCTGCTAGCGTTCCCCCGGTCAACTGAAAGTGCTGTTATGTTTAGGAGCAAAAGTTTAGGAGCAAAAACGGCTAAGCCGCGAAGTGGTAGGCCACACAAGTGAAAGGCCTCAAGTGAAAGGCCTTGGAATGAGATATTTGACAAGCAGGTGTCCACATGTTTTTGGTAATGTAGTGTACCTGCTAACATTTCTACTGACATTTTAACATCTTCAGTTTGTTCAATGTGAGACATTCAATATTCCTGTTAACGCTGGTAACTACTGACATATCATACAAACATAAATCTAATTTATCTTGAATGCTTTTGAATGTATTGGACATCATTTTCAAACCATGAGGAAATAGGTCTTTGCAATAATTATAGGTATACCGGTAACTCAATACTTACGTAAGGCTGTGGCTTGTATGACCTTTCGCTCTTTCTCTCCTGATCATTTTTGAGCTCTAGGTTGGAAGAGTAATGGTTATAAGCAGAAACCACCCAGAAACCTTGGGGAAATTATCATTAGGCACCCATTATAAATGTATAAATTGTATCTACTCATGGCATGGACACTTTCCCTGCTAGAATGATATGCACATTAGAAAATTCTTGGGATGCTGCAACCTTGACTACCTGGCATTAGAATTTGTATTTGTAGAACTAATGCTAATTATAATTTTTTATATATAGATATATCTTTTTTACCCCCTTTTTCTCCCCAATTTCGTGATATCCAATTCCCCAACGGGCCCCGGAGAGGCCAAAGGCAAGTCATGCGTCCTCTGAAACATGACCCGCCACATGATCCTTAACACCCGCCCGCTTAACCCGGAAGCCAGCCGCACCAATGTTCAGCTGATGACAGGGCGCCTGCATGTCAGCCTGCACAAGGAGTTGCTAGAGCGCTATGAGCCAAGTAATACCAAGTAAAGCACCCCCGGCCAAACCCTGAAGACGCTGGGCCAATTGTGCACCGGCCTATGTCACGGCCGTTTGTGACATAGCCTGGGATTGAACCTGGGTCTGTAGTGACGCCTCTTCAAACGCTGCGCCACTCAGAGGCTTTCTAATGCTAATTCTATGGACTAATGACCCTCTCCTTTTATTCATGGTCTCAAGAAACAATATTCTCTATATGAAACAAAAATAAGCTACATTTCACAACAGTAATAAAATATCCTTCATGCTATGTACATAATGTGTTTGTCTTGCTTATTATAAGAATTCTTAAAAGTTGTTTTGGTATTTGTATCAGTGATACAAGTACATAATTGATAAGAATATTGCTAAGAGCAGTGGTATTTGTTTTTCAGGTCTACTGTGTAGGTCCTCTCTTGATTGGAGTGGTAAATACAGGTTACCTAGGAGGATTTTAAGGATTTGTTACAATAAATCTTCTTAAAGAATATAAAATAAACAAATTATCCACAGCCACATACCTTCCTTAAGTATTTGTTTTATTCTCTCCACCCCTTTATTCTCTGTCTCCACCCACCCCTATCTCCCTGCTACTTTTCAGAGAGAGAGCGAGAGAGATATAATAAAATGTGGTGGTTTGGATAATTGGAGCCAGGTAACTTGACAGGATAGAACACAACAAAGGGAAGGATCCCTGGTTGCGCTCTAAACTCTTTCCCACTTAAAGGAACACTTATAAAGGTAATAGTAGAATAAGAAATAATGTGTTGGGGTTGCTTACGCCCTCCGGGCTGTACATTTGTTTTGTAGACCTGTTGGTGCAGGTTTTGTCTAGAGTTCTTAGGTTGGTGATTAATGCGTTTCGTGTTTGTGTCAGACAGTGTTCAACAGGAAGTGTTTTGGGTGCTAGCAGTTGATTCTACAACCTTATTCTGTAGACTGTATTTTACATTGTTCTATAGTGTTATATATATATTTTTTTGAATGGTACATTCTTAATGCCTCTGAGCTCCTTGAACAAATTCAAACCATCCTGTGTAAGAATGTTTGGCTTCCTGTGCCACCCAACATTTGTTTTCTATATTAATGCACATCTGCATATTTGTGTGTTTTTATGAAAGTATTATGTTTGTGTTTGGTGTGACATGGTCTTTTTGGGGTGCCAGATTCCTCTTTAAATAAGCGAGGGAAGGATCCATAACTTCAGTTCAGTTCTGCTTTTTTGACCATTTTAACCAATGCATGGTAATCACAGACGATTTGCGTTTCTTCCACATGATCAGTGCTGCAGAAGCCTCTCGTCCAGGATTTGGCCCTGCGATTTGGCTCTGGTCTGTTGTTCTGTCCCTCTACGCTACACATTCCTGTTCTTGGTTACCAGAGGAAGTGTTGCCTAATCTCTGTACCTGTAACAAAACATGAGGTGAGGAACTTTGAATTTCCCTGAGCGAGTGGATTGAATAACTTGAGTCTTTGTTGAAATGGTATGGAAGAGAAAAGTAACTATTGATTGGTTGATTGAATGCTGTTAGAACTGTTTTAGCCTATTGTTGCTTCCTCAAGTCCAACCCAGAAGCATGGAATGATGGCATTAAGAACATTCTGGGTGTAGTCACTTGGAAGAATGCCGCTTTGAGGAAAATTTGAGCTTAATTTAAAGAGTTGTTTAAAGAATGTCTATTGACTGAGGATTGTTGCCATATTTCCATATAGGGTACGGGTGTTCTCGCGGGCACATATACTACAGGAATTCGGTCTGCGTTGTCAATCACTCGCTGCCAAGGACAACAGTGGTTTCCGGCAGAAGTTTGAGGTAAACCAATTTCAACCAGTCTTCTATTGAATAATACCCTGGCTCTGTTTCCCAACTCCAGTCCTCCAGTACCCCCCAACAGCACACTTTTTTGTTGTAGTCCCAGACAAGTACACCTGATTCAATTTGTCAACTAATCATCAAGCCCTCAATAAGTTGAATCAGGTGAGTTTGTCTAGGCTACAACAAAAAAGTGTGCTGTTGGGTGTAATCGAGGACTGCAGTTGGGAAACATCAGAGTATTGAGCCTTGGAGTCTTTGTGCAGTGTCTGCTGTGGCAGTAGAGCCCCACTTTCATAGTGTCCCTTCAGTTGCTGTTTTTTCATTGATCAGGAGCTGAATGATGTTGGTAAAGAGTTCACTACCAGGGCTGGAGACCTGGAGGCCAACAGAAAGAAGAACAGATACCCCTACATACTGCCTTGTGAGTATCATGGTACATACCATATCAGGGCACCACCACATGCTACCCCTGAGTAATAGGAGTGTATTAGCATGATCATATGACTTAATGTATCTAAGCACATAAACATTATCTTCACATCTATCCCTTGTGTGGTAATGCTTCCCATTTTCTGATCTCTTTGATTAATGGTCCCTGTGGTTTCAGATGACCACAGTCGAGTGAGGCTGTCCCTGCTAGACTCCCAGCTACACTCAGACTATATCAACGCTAGTTATGTCCCTGTGAGTACTCTGTCTGTCCGTCTGTCTTTCTGTCGCTGTATGTTTGTTCGTCTATCCATTCTTTAAGTCTGTCTGTCTGCTCCTCAGGGTGGATGTACGGAGCGAGACTTCATCTGTACCCAGGGTCCTTTGCGCAGCACTATGGCTGACTTCTGGAGGATGGTGTGGGAGCAAAACGTTAGGATCGTCGTCATGGTGACCGCCCTGAAACAGAAGGACATGGTGAGTGTGGGATTTGATAGTGATGGGACCCTGAACAATTCTCAAATGTATAAAACCTTTATGGGTAATATGTTGACTACATTCACAGCATCAAGTTTGACCCGTAGACTTGCATAGTTCTTCTGGTTTTATATTGCTCTAAATGCCACCCATTAAGTTATGGAAGAGTCTTTGTAAGCATATTCTTGCCCCTGTTGATGTGGGTGCTGCACAGAGTGGGTTTATCTACCAAAAACTGGTCATAGTGTCACATTTCCTGCTGTGCACGCAGTAGTTTGTATACTTTTTGTTAGTTAGACCAGGTGTTGACCATGTTTCTCCAGGTGCTGTGTGATGAGTACTGGCCAATGGAGCAAGGGACGATGTCGTACGGAGTGGTCCAGGTTACCACAGTGTCTCGTAAACGGGGTCCAGATTATTTCATCACCACCATTCACTTACGACAGGTGAGGCCTAGGTCCTGTCATATCCTAGTTGTCCAATTTTATTGTAACAAAGACTATTAGTCTCAGCCACTGGTCAACAGGTTTAAGACTATTAGTCTCAGCTACTGGTCAACAGATTTAGGCTATTTCCAAGATTAATTGTGTTTGTGTGTGGTTGTTCTGATAGTGTGTGTGTGTGTGTGTGTGTGGTTGAGCTGATAGTGTGTGTCTGTTGTGTTTCAGCGCGGTTTTCTTGTAGAGAGGACAGTAACACACTACCACTACCCTGCCTGGCCGGACCAGGGAGTACCCAAGGACCTCTCCTCTCTCTGTGCCTTCACGGAGCATGTGCGGCAGCATTTGGACACTCTACCACTTCTGGGGCCTGCCGTGGTGCACTGCAGGTTTGACCTCTCACCCCTGACCCCAACTCATCTAGCTTGCAAACTGTTTCACACCTTTTGTTTTTTGTGTGATTATTTATTAACGTCTACTAAGATTTTTGGCCTTGATATTTCTGTGACAGAAACATTAATAAATGTTAAATTTGCAAGTACACAGTGTGCAGCACTTTTTGTTTATTAACTGTCACTGTGCTGGTGGTGGTTCCTTAACATTTGCAGATATCTGTGTGTGTATGAGTCTCAGTTATATAAAGTATGTATGTGTCTCAGTGTAGATTATACCTTTTTTAAATGTATTGTATCTCTCTCTCAGTGCAGGTGTGGGGCGATCTGGGACGTTTGTAGCTCTGCTGTGGCTGATGCAGCTGTGTGTGCGTGGCATCAGGCCTGACGTTAGAGCAGCCGTGGAGGACCTGAGACGTCACAGAGTCATGATGGTCCAGAACCTGGTCAGTCCACAGCTACTGAGAATATCGATGATTAGCTGAATCAGTTGTGTTAGTACTGAGATATAAACAAAAATGTGCACCCCTATAGATAGAAACCCTGCCCCAGGAAAGTGATTAATTAGGATCCTTGTTACAACATCAACAATAGACAATAACTTATTTTGATGCTGCATTGAATGCAATTTGTCTCTATTTATTAAGTTGTGATAATGGTTCCTGATGACCTACTAGTACAACATGAGGCTATATAAACCTCTAAAAAAAGGATAGGGCAGCTGAAGGCTCCTCTCTACTGGCAAGTTATCCCGCCGCCAATTCAAGAGCAGCTCAGCTTGTCACAATGTTCCCTTGCAGTGGAACACACCACAATCATCATGTCATCTTCATTAGCTGTAGAATGTTCTCAATGTTGTGTTCCCTCACTGTGTTTACCCAGGAGCAGTATATACTGGTTCATCAGTGTCTGATGCACTGGCTGAGTGGAGGGAGTGTGGGACCTCTACTAAGGTGAGAGCACAAAGCAAACAGTCAAGTATTTTTTTTGTGTGTGCATATGTTCATGTTTCAGATGGTAACAATGTCTATTGAAACGGACACAGTATCATATTACACTGTGCTATTTCATTCAGCTGGATATATGAACTCTTAATTTCTCAGCAGTGTACAGAATCAGGCTGGCCCTGCTCATGTTGATCGGGGGCAGGATCCCCCCCTCGCCTCCTCAGGGCGATCAGGTCAGGGGAACAGGTCGAGAGGGAGGCACAGGCGGCACCAGGAACAGCACACACCCCATCCAGTCCAAACCCAAAGCTCCTTGCAACAGCTGCTGAACCCTAGGAACTTTCTAAGAAGACTGCTGCCCTCCTCGATTCATATGAATCCACAAACACACACCTAAAGACTAATCACACAAATGCAGACACACCCTTCACCTTCATCCCCATTTACACACCCTCATCTTTACTCAGTCACACACCTGCCTGGGGGGGGGGGCTAACTTAGTCTGAACACACAGTAGTACAGACACACCTTTATCTACATGTGAAGCCACAAATACAAACTTAGTGAAGTGGGAATGGGTTGACTTATTCCTCTCCAACACACCTGCGGTTGAGGGAAGGTGTCCCGACCTACTGTACGTTGTGTGATTACATATAACAAGGCCTTTGACTGAGTAGGAAGGGGACTTGCCCTGGGGAATGACTGTGTGTGTGTGACAAAAGACAGCCAAAGGAGGCAGCCGCAACAACGGTTCCATCTACTTCCTGGATCAGTCTGACAGACAGACGGAGAAGAACATGCCCCTCCGGTTGAACCTGTTCCTCCAGACTGGATTACAGACCATGAAGAACTATTAAGGCCTCAGGTAATGGGGGAGACATGCACTTCATCACTAATGGTGCTGAGACACATCTATTCTCACCAATGCCTGACTGCAAAACCAAGATTGTCCCCAAGTATAAGTCTGCAGCAATGTACAAATCCATTTAAAAACCATAGTAGTGTGTATTGCTACTCTTCTACATATGTGTCTTTGACTACTTGTTTATTTTCCTGGTGAAAATGGCCTCTACCACAATTTAGACCCTAGATGTATGTTAGGAAAATTCCATGAAAAACATTTAACTATTTTGTGCAGAAACTAACCACTCTTGTTCATGTTATCTCCAGAGAAAAACACAAACACGTGGTGAGTCACTGTACAAAAAAGGAAATGTTTGAAAAACGCAGAGGCACATTCTTCTTAAGACTGTGACAGCACTCACAGAACATAAAGTAGACCTTGAAATATAGAAAATAAACAAAACAGTGGATGACAACCCACATCTATTGTCTGTTTCATTCATCATGAACAGTACACTGTAACTAACTGTAATTTGAGCCAGGAGTTCTCAGACCCTATAACCTGGCCGGGGAAAACTCCTGGTCCTATGATATACAGTATAATACACATGCTACCGAGTGCACTACTTTATCAAGTACTAGTACTGCTGTTAGACTCCCTCCTATGGTAGCTGCAGGCTGTGTTGCTCTGTGTTGAGGTCATAGAGAATGATAAACCTCTAGTGGCCAAAAGGCTGTATTAGCATGGGCAGCAACCTTGAGAGCTTCCACCACTTTAATGTAGTCAACTGGTTAGGACTTCCAACTTCATTGGCTGATCCTTCCTGGAGTCATGTCCAACCCAGTCATCGGAAGGGATCAGCCAATCGTAAAGAAGAAAATGGACTATTTCAAAATGGAGATTGCCATAATGGCGCTGTCCTTGCGGTCAGATGCAAAGATGAGTCCTCTATCTAGCACTACTGCTGAGGTCCACGTGAGAAAGTGGTTTAATAGTCAACAATGACTGTAAGCCTGGGTCGTGTTCAGAGGCCCACAACATAGCAAAACATTTAACAGAAAGAAAAAGTCAGTGTTCTTCTGACAAGTTTATGTGGGACCCTTTCATTCACTGTGGTGATAGTCCATTAGGGGGAAAAACAGCCCGAGCACCATTCAGTCAGTTCACCGTGCCTCCAGACAGTTCAATAAGGTCATCACAGATCTGTTCAGTCCAGTTCACACCGAGAAGGAGATGAAAACAAAGAGCGCAAATGCCATCCTGATTGTAAACTTTCAGGTGAGTCCATACATACACATATACACACACACACACACCTGTTCACGGCTGGGCAACACTGAGATCAGGAAAACAATAAGGATATGCAACAAAGAGGGGTACTCATGACAATGACAAAGAAGCAGCAGTGAGCAAGTCTAGTTAACACCAGCAACATAAAAAAATATATATACATGTATTTACAGAATAAAACAGGCGAGGAGAAATGCATATATCCTCAGTCTGTTGGTGAACAGAAAACAATTACAACAGTAATGCTTAAATGAAAAACAATGATTTCACAGGTTTGCTTTTCATCGTGAATCTTGTTCTGGACGCAGCTCTGCAGTGGTCACTAGCTGGCACAACCACAAAGGCATAACAACTATTTTTTTTATTTTTTTTTACAAATACAGCCAATTTTGACTGCAGCTGGCCTATATAAGGAGAAATCACGTAGCCTCCAGGGCAAGACTCATGACGCATCAACCTGCAACTACTTCCTTTGGCAAAAATATTTAATGATAGGGTTGTGTATAAGGCTGCGTTTACAAAGGCAGCCCAATTCTGATCTTTTGCCCAATAATTTGCAAAAGAGCTGATCTGACTGGTCAAAAAAACAAATTAGTGATTCTCTGTATGGATGAAGGTCCAGTATGTGCAGGATGCATCTTGGGATGTGTGCATACAGAGTATACAAAACATTAGGAACACCTGCTCTTGCCATGACAGACTGACCAGGTGAATCCAAGTGAAAGCTATGATCCCTTATTGATGTCACTTGTTACATACACTTCAAATCAGTGTAGAAGGAGAGACAGGTTAAATAAGGATTTTTAAGCCTTGAGACATGGATTGTGTATTTGTGCCATTCAGAGGGTCAATGGGCAAGACCTTTGAACGGAGTATGGTAGTAGGTGCCATGCACATGGGTTCGAATGTTTCAAGATCTGCAACGCTGCTGGGTTTTCCCATGCTCAACAGTTTCCTGTGTGTATCAAGAATGGCCCACCACCCAAAGGAAATCTATTCAACTTGACACAATTGTGGGAAGCATTGGAGTCAACATGGGCCAGCATTCCTGTGGAACACTTCACACCTTGTAGAGTCTATGCCCTGATGAATTGAGGCTGTTCTGAGGGGAAAAGTGGATGCAACTCAATATTAGGATGGTGTTCCTAATAATGTTTTGTAAATTCTGTGTATGCGCTATACACCAGTACTTCCCAACCCTCTTCTCGGAGACCACCAGACGTTTCAACTTTTTTTTTAGCCCAAAACTGCCAAAGCTTACCCATGATGCTGCACCGCAATGTAAATCAATAAGTAATCGTTTTAGTAAAAGTATGATATTTGGGCTTGAAGTGACAAATCCGAATGTGTAACTTCGGATGTTTCTGTGAGGCTTACGTGTCTTTTTCTATGAGATGACGTGCAAATTATTTTCAGCCTACGTTTCACTTCAGTGATGGGTTTTATTTTAATGCATGGAAATGTTTATTAATCAGAAACACTTTCTGCAAAGTTCTTCCTATTTGAGAGTCATCTGAGAGCCAAACAGCTTTGCTTTGTAGCCTACAAAACAGCCACAAAGTCAACATTGGCTATATCGTATGTATAAATTCATGAAAACAAAAATTTACTTTTTTTTTTTTTTTATCTTCATTTAAGGTTAGCAGTGTGGTTAAGGTGAGAGGGGTTTAAAAATCAGATATTGAGATCATGTTGAAATAGATAGGGTTTATGACTTTGTGGCTGTGTTAACTAGTAACGACCCTACACTTAGCCGTCTTGCCATGGAGCAAATTAAAATAGGGGGTGCAAACTAATGTTTTTACCAGCAAATTATCATAATCCATTGGATAATTTGTCAAGTTTCAATTATATTTGAGTCGTCAGGAGGGATGGGCCAATGAATTATAGGCCTACTTGTGAACAAACATTCCATAACTGCAGGTGGCAGTAAATCGCCAACCTTGGCTTTATACCAGTTCATACACCACACTCCGGGTGGCAGTATGCACCCTTTCAGTTTGTTTGCCAACTCATAGAAGTAGTAGAAGAAAATGTACTACTTCAAAATGGAGATAGTCTCAATGGCCCTGCCCATGATCTCACCAACACCATAATGATGCGATGTCTAAGTCAATGGTCTTTCTCCTCCTCCAGTCCTGCTAGTGTATGTTGGCAACAGCTTCCTGGATCTCTCTCACTATGAGGCAGCGAGCGAGGATGTGCTCCATCTGCTCTCTGTTGATTGGCTGGGTAGAGTACCACAGGGGGCTGTTTGGCGCCACCACGGGTTCAGGGTTCAGGTAGAAGGCGTCATTACGGCCTTTAGCACTCTGTGGACTGAGAGAGAGAAGGAGAGAGAGGTTAGTATTATGTGGCAAATGGAAAACATTAAACGTTAAAACTAACATTTATTGTTTTTTCATTAAAAATTATTCATAAAATATAATGGGAAATCCTACTGCGCGGTATGACTGCTATATGGGCAATGAAGTTCTACCACAGTAGTCCGGGTAGCTATTTAGCATTCTTATGGCTTGGGGGTAGAAGCTGTTCAGGGTCCTGTTGGTTCCAGACTTTGCCGTGTGGTAGCAGAGAGGACAGTCTGTGACTTGAGTGGTTGGTGTCTGACAAATTTTAGGGCCTTCCATCTACTGGTAAAAAAAAATCTCTTTATAATGATCGGGACCAGTTAGTGGTAATTCTGTGATAACTGTATTGTGATTTTATTTTCTTCGGTTAGGGATTTTTCCTCAATTTCGTTTAAACGTTTTAACGTTCACACCCCTAGTTGTATACTAGTGTTCTTCTACAAATATCAGGCTATATTCAGAGGCATTATGTACCCTTCCACTGCTTCCTTCTCACCCTTACTCACCCTGTCCATCAACTCACCATTTGAAGAGGTAGAAGTCGTAGAGCTTGATGGGGCAGCGCAGAGGGTTCTCTGGATGCTCCAACTGCTCTGCATACATGTCATCTGTCACTGTGTGAGAGAGGTTTGAGGTTACCACCAAGTTTCTGCATGTCACAAAGAGCTATGTAGAGCATTTGACCCCTGGCTCTTCTGCCCTGTGGCTGGGTGACCTCTCACCTTTCTGTCCTATCTGGTGCTGGCCAACAGGCTTTAGATAGCGAATGCTGGTGCACTTGTCTTTGGGGTTGTTGGGGCTCTTCCTGGTGTGTCTCAGAACCTTGGAAAAGGCCAGCTTCAGATGCTGCTCCACAGTCTTCAGCTGGAAGTACCTAGGGAGGACAAAGAGGTGTTAGATACATGCATTGTGTGTGTGTGTGTGTGTGTGTGTGTGTGTGTGTGTGTGTAACTAACTCACTTGGTATTGAAGAACATCAGTGTTGTCAGTAGCGTTGCAGGGGAATGGGCACCCAGCTGTTTACACTCCCACAGCATCTCCTCCGTCACCTGACTGGCGATGAGGTAACCTGGGCCAGGAAATCATAAAACACAGCAAACATGAAACACCTGACATGTTTTATTCATCACTAATTCATACGGGTGATACAGATTATATTTTTATTTTTAATCCCAGCCCCCATCCCCGCATGAGGTCTTTTGGAAGGATGATAAAAAAATAAAAATGTGTTCTAACTGACTTGCCTAGTTAAATAAATAAAAAAATGATTAGATAGATAGATATATACACTTGAAGTCAGAAGTCTACATAAATTTAGGATGAAGTCATTAAAACTCATTTTTCAACCACTCCACAGATTTCATGTTAACAAACTATAGTTTTGGCAAGTCGGTTAGGACATCTACTTTGTGAATGACAAGTATTTCTTCCAAAAATTGTTTACAGACAGATTATTTCACTTATAATTCACTATATCACAATTCCAGTGGGTCAGAAGTTTACATACACTAAATTGACTGTGCCTTTAAACAGCTTGGAAAATTCCAGAAAATTATGTCATGGATTTAGAAGCTTCTGATAGGCTAATTGACTTCATTTGAGTCAATTGGAGGTGTACCTGTGGATATATTTCAAGGCCTACCTTCAAACTCAGTGCCTCTTTGCTCAACAGCATGGGAAAATCTAAAGATATCTGCCAAGACCTCAGACCTCTGGTTCATCCTTAGAAGCAATTTCCAAACGCCTGAAGTTACCACGTTCATCTGTACCAACAATAGTATGCAAGTATAAACACCATTGGACCACGCATCCGTCATACCGCTCAGGAAGGAGACGCGTTCTGTCTCCTAGAGATGAACGTACTTTGGTGTGAAAAGTGCAAATCAATCACAGAACAACAGCAAAGGACCTTGTTAAGATGCTGGAAGAAACGGGTACAAAAGTATCTATATCCACAGTAAAACGAGTCCTATATCGACATAACCTGAAAGGCAGCTCAGCAAGGAAGAAGCCACTGCTCCAAAACCGCCATAAAAGAGCCAGAATACGGTGTGCAACTGCACATGGGGACAAAGATCGTACTTTTTGGAAAAATTAAACCAAAATAGAACTGTTTGGCCATAATGACCATCGTTATGTTTGGATGCTTGCAAGCCGAAGAACACAATCCAACCGTGAAGCACGGGGGTGGCAGCATCATGTTGTGGGGGTGCTTTGCTGCAGGAGGGGCTGGTGCACGTCACAAAATAGATGGCATCATGAGTAAGGAAAATTATGTGGATATATTGAAGCAACATCTCAGGAAGTTAAAGCTTGGTTGCAAATGTGTCTTCCAAATGGACAATGACCCCAAGCATACTTCCAAAGTATCAAAACGGCTTAAGGACAACAAAGTCAAGGTATTGGAGTGGCCATCACAAAGCCCTGACCTCAAACCTATAGAAAATGTGTGGGCAGAACTGAAAAAGCGTGTGCGAGCAAGGAGGCCTACAAACCTGACTCAGTTACACCAGTTCTGTCAGGAGGAATGGGCCACAATTCACCCAACTTATTGTGGGAAGCTTGTGGAAGGCTACCTGATATATTTGACCAAGTTAAACAATTTAAAGGCAATGCTACCCAATACTAATTGAGTGTATGTAAACTTCTGACCCACTGGGAATGTGATGAAAGAAATAAAACCTGAAATAAATAATTCTCTATACTATTATTCTGACATTTCACATTCTTAAAATAAAGTGGTGATCCTAACTGTCAGGAATTGTGAAAATCTGAATTTAAATATATTTGGCTAAGGTGTATGTAAACTTACGACTTCAACTGAGTGTACACACACACTCGAAAGTTTACATACACCTTAGCCAAATAAACTCAGCAAAAAAAAAATACTTTTTCAGACTTGGAGGTCAAAAAAAAAAATCCTGAGGTCTTGCCTGATTTCTTTTGATTTTCCCATGATGTCGAGCAAAGAAGCACTGAGTTTGAAGGTAGACCTTGAAATACATCCACAGGTACACCTCCAATTGACTCCAATTATGTCAATTAGCCTATCAGAAGCTTCTAAAGCCATGACATAATTTTCTGAAATTTTCCAAGCTGTTTAAAGGCACAGTCAACTTAGAGTATGTAAACATCTGACCCACTGGAATTGTGATATAGTGAATTATAAGTGAAATAATCTGTCAGTAAACAATTGTTGGAAGATTTACTTGTCATGCGCAAAGTATATATATATATATATATATATATATATATATATATATATATATATATATATATATATATACACATACATACACACACACGTATGGTCGGGCTCTAATGGACAATACCGATTTCTGTTCTTACCTAGTGGATGGACGCTTGGCCTCCATGGCTCCAGTATCCGATGCAGACACTGGGAGAAGCGCCCGTAGTACGGGTCTGAGAACACGTCATCCACACGACCATTATCAACCAGATACTACACAGAAAAAGACAGGAAAGACGAGAGTAAAAATATATTTAGTTAGAATATGCTTTAGCTTCCATTATAGTGACTATATTTGTGTGTATGTTTGTGGGTGGGGGCACCTTCTGTATGCAGAGGAAGACATAGTAGAGAACGTCAGCCCCATAAGTCTCTCCCTCCAGCCCTCGGGCCTCCTGGCACATGTGAGACAGCCCCACACTGAGCTCAGCAACCGCACACGACACCAGGTCCTCCTGAAACCTCAGTGCCTGCCGGCCTACACACACAAAAGTATAAACAGTCAATGGGGAGATGGCTAGCGAGGGGGCAGACATACTGTCCGACAGAAAAAGGTTAGTGTGAGTGTACTTACGGCCAATGGGAGCTAATTTGTTGATCTCGTCCTTGTCCAGCTCGGCATTCTTCCTCTGGGCCCAGAGCTTCCACACTTCAAGCCCCTCCTCAGGCTTCAGAGAGCAGGGAAGCATCATCTCTGTATGCCCCTGGCCCTCCATCTCTGCTACTGTCATGGTCTGACCCTGTGCAGACACAGCAGGGCTATCAGTATGCAAAAAATGCAGCAAGAGACCAGGCCATTCGAGTTAAGATCTCTAAACAAAAAAAATTCTATCAAGATTATAAAAGTTAAATCAATCTTGATGTAGATGTTTGGGGCATTTAGAATTATAATCTGTAGCTGCTGAATAAAGTGACCTGTAGTTGCTGTGCGTCCTGGACCTGCACCCCTCCCTGTGTGTGCAGCACCTGCTGCTGGGGGTCCCAGATGAGCGACTGCGTGGTGTTGCCATACCCTTGCACCGCCACAGGGATGTGAATGTTCCCGTGCATGAACTGGGCCGGGAACAGAGAGCTGGCTGCCACTGTCTGGTATTGTACTTCTTCATGACCCCCAGATGACCCCGTCATAGTGGAAACGGCATGACCCGAGCCGATCGTAACTTGCGTTGGCGTAGTGTGTGCCATTGTCGTTGTAGTTCCCCCGCCAACCTGCACAGCGCTGTATGCTTCCTGGGGGATGGCGATGTGTGTGACGCCGCCCTGATCGCGTGACCCTGGCGGGGCAGAGTAGACTGGGATGGTCCAGGTCTCTCCAGTGGGGCTGGTGATGGTACCTGTAGCGCTGTACAGGTGGCTGCTATCTACAGTCAACACGTCTGGCCTCAGAGATACATAGCTCTGCTGCTGCCCTTGACCCTGGGGGATGGCTAGTACAGTGGCCAGCTGCTGACCAGGCAGGGCGTAGGACACTGTGATGGGCATGTCCACCTTACGCTTCTTGGCTGGCTGGAGGGGGGAGGTGGTCTGGATGGTGTTCCCCCGGGGAGAGCCCTGCTGCTGGGAGGGGGAGAGAGCTCCCACCGTCTGGATCTGGATCTGTTGACCACCCGCTACCGCTGCCATCAACTGGGCCTGCAGCTGCGATGGAGATGAGGGGGAGAGAGATGTTAAAATACATTACCTGTTAGGTAAATGTGTACACCAACTGGTATGTGTGCGTGTGTACCTGTTGGTGCTGTTCTTCTGTGAGATCCCCAGACTGTATTAGCTGGGCTGTGGTGACCCCCTGTAGCTGTTGGTGGGAGGAGGAGGAGGGCAGTTGCAGCACCTGGCCCCCCACCCCAACCACCTGGCCCTGATGTTGCCCCCCGATCTGCACCTACAGGAGACAGGGAAAGAGGGGGTGTCTGGTGTTAATCTTTTCCATATACATTTTGGTTAACCAGGATAGTCATAGGCTCTCAGCAATAATTGGCACTAATTTGTAGGAGTGGCAGGGACAGAGTGAGACAGTAAGAGAGCCTATGAATGATTAGGGAGAAAGAGTAGACGAGAGAAAGACTACTGACCTGTATTATGTCTTGGCCTTGGTGCATGGCCGTGGTCATCTGGGGTGAGAGCTGCTGCTGTGCTGCCATTACTTGCTGCTGGGAAACCTGTACCTGCTGTTGCTGAAGGTAGAGCACAAGGTGGGTTTTATTATAATATGGATCATGTCACCAAATCCATCTTGTCTTTCACAAACTCAACCTTCTCTTTGTCTTACCGGACAGGCCAGTTCCAGTAGTGACCCAGCCACCTCGGTGCTGTCTGTGTATATGCAATTGGCTCCCTCCTGGTACACCGTGGTGGTGGTGGTGGTAGTGGTTGTAGCGGCAGCGCCGCCCTGATGGTTGAACTCCTGCAGTGCTTCGGGGCCCTTGTTGGCCAGGGACTCCAGGAACTCCTTCATCCGATGCTGGGGGACACTGCGGGCCTTCAGCCTCACCAGATCCTCAAACGAGCCCCCTGATCCCTCCATGTTATTCATCACAGCCCAACGCTACTCTTCTACAGGGGATAGGATGGGGTGCCTGTATAAACATAGACAAGATGCATGTCAGTTAGTAATTTACCATAAAGCTGGGGTTATTTACTTACTGTCATGAAGGCTTAAAGGGCAATTCCATCACTTTAACAACATTTTCATTATCTCCAGCACAATACCCATGTCAACATATGTGAAAAAAACGCATCTCTACATTTTATATAAATAAATAAAGTTAAAAGTTCTACCTGATGACAAAAGCCAAAACATTTTAAAAACAGTGATTTTCAAACTATGAGATCCACGGTGACGTGAGGAGCAAGAAAATAGCCTCCCTCTGGCTAGAAACTTGTTGCCGGTTTTGAAAATATGTTATTACTTTTAATCCTACCCTGTGATGTCACAGAGGAGCATTTTTAGGACCTTTATTATATATTTATCCACAGATCATAGACACGTACCGTTTTCACATATTTAGACACTGGTCAGGTGCTATAGATGAGTTTGAAAAGTTGTGGAACTGCACTTTAAGTTACAATGACTACGTTAATAGGGTTGTGGTACACTACTACAGTTGTCTGTCAGGAGAAAAAAATGAAAAATGATTAAGTTTTGGCCGGAAAATCACGTTATGACAATAATATTTGCTGACAGACAAGGATGGGGGTGACTTTTGTGGCCACTCACTGTCGGCCCTAGACTCCGTTCTGTCCGGACAGGACTATGACAGTGGTTGAAGGCAAGAATGTTTTACATCTGGGGTGTCGGGATTCGGGGGGTGCTGCAAAAGCGTTGTGTCTCAAGTCAGAGTAATTAAAATCCTCATACACTACGAACAATGAAAACTGTTCAGTGACAGTCGAGGTCAGGGCGAGCGTTCAGCAGGTAACGTTAACTATGGTAGGTCTTGTCTTGGTTCTTTGCTCGAGCAGGTCTGTTAATGTGAGAACACCGAACAAAGACCGGGTGTGAATTAAGTAATTGTTCATATTGGTCATTGATACTGAACACATGCTAAGTGTATATTAACTACTGTAGCTAAAGGATAGTTACTGGTGCTGTGAATATGCTACTCTACCTAGCTGCTAACGTTAGCTGACTACGGTATTTTGCTCGTTCCCGTGGAGTCCCCTCCTGCCTACTTAACAGAACATGCGACTATTAAGCAAATAAAATACGCTATGTTAATGAAAGCACTAAATAGATACGGTGAATAGAAGAACGTCAGTATAAAACGTGTTCAGCAACAGTATAGTAGTTCGCTCCCCTCCCAGCCTTAACGTTACCTCTCTTCTCCCAGTCCCAGGCCGACCAACTCCAATCTCTCTATCCGCCCAGAAAAGCAGCTCCACAAGCCAGTAGCAGCGTTTTTCTTGTGCATAGGAGATACAAAATGTCTCTGTGATCTTTTATACTTGGATTTTTCACGATTTCTTGCTATTTCGTCTCTATTATTTTCCTTTTTATTTTGCAGTCAGATTTCACTGGGCGCCATCTTACAACTACACCCCGTTCGTCCAATCGGATAGCGTTCTACTGCGGCGTGCTGCTAACGCGAGATTACCCTTCTTCAGATGCAGCGAGAAATTGATGTGACGGTCATTTTAAAGGGGACAACGTGCCACACTTATCACAACCTCATGACAAAAACTCGTCCAGAGGAATTAAATAGCATTAAAGTGTGAATTAAATGTATTGTTAATTTATGTGCTGCTTATGGGGAACAACCTTACAATACATATCTGACTTTCCATTTATCCAGTCAAGTATTTTCCACATCATCAAATATCTTGAAAATAACCTGCTCAGCACTGTACATAAGGTGACATAATTATTTTAGTAAAGAACTCTGGCAGCAGGGTAATGTACTGTGGGTACTGTGTTTTGGAAACATAATCTGTCCCAGTCCTCCTTAAAGAGCTCTCTTGCCTAGGGTCTCTTAAGGTGGACCACAGAAACTGTGCCAATTCATTTTATTTAACTAGGCCAGTCAGTTAAGAACAAATTATTATTTACAATGATGTACCCTTGAGCAAATTAGGGTTAAGTGTCTTGCTCAAGGACACATCTTGGGGATTCGATCCAGCAACCTTTCGGTTACTGACCCAATGCTCTACCTGACGCCATTTAATGAAGCTGGGACAGCTCTGGGCAGGCAAGAGTTAATACCCATGCACTCTACTTAATCCAAAAGTGGTCTATGCTCCTCCCACAATGCAAATGTACCTTTAAGTGGATTGTGTCGAAGTTTGAGAGAGCGTGTGAATTATTGTTAATCTCTTTCAATTCACTTTCACTGTTAAAGTTGATTAAGAATTTTTTTTTTTTTTTTTTTCACCTTTATTTAACCAGGTAGGTCAGTTGAGAACAAGTTCTCATTTGCAACTGCGACCTGCAGACCTGAATCACACCACACCTGCATTAACCCAAGGTAAACACTGACTCAGACACATATTGTAATATTTATTCAGGGTTTCCTCTCAAATTGTTCAGTTTGTCAGCAAATGTTGCATTTGTGTAAAATAATAAAATTTTGCATTTGTGAACATCTATGTTGCGTGAGATCGAGACAGAGCTAAGCTTGATGATGATAAGTTTGACCATGGATGCAAAGCCCTTGTTATCCTAATTATAAATGAGTTGAAGTCCTCAAAAGGATGTACCTTGCGACACATTTCCCAAGCCTGTACAAAACTGAAAGATGCCCACAAACCCAAAATCTGCATTTCAAATCGATCCCGAAGCCAGTCTGTAGATCTGGATTAGATAGATGTATCCAATATGGCAAAAAGTCCACCTAGCCAAATAGAGGCCTATGAAGATGGGAGCGTTGCTTACACCTATCAGATACTTTCAGATCTAAATCATGTCAGGTGTAGGGGGTGGATTTAGGATTCAGACATGTTTGAGGGGTCTAGGGAAGCAGGCGGTCCAGCTTGATCTCATTCCACCCGATCACATCTTCCCAGGGTCCTCTTTGAGGGTGACCGTTCTGTTGAAGACGAGCTGCAGGGAGAGGAAATCTGCTGTTATCCTATGATCTATAGACAAGTTCCCTTTGTCACCAACTTCGTAAGAGGACAGTCTACCAGTGTACATTTCAAAGTAAACAATTTAATAATACCCCAGTTCTCAATCCTTTTGCCACCTGCATCTATTCAGTTTCTGGTTGGTGGACCGTACCTTGTCTGCTGTGCTGTCTGGGTCCAGTGCGAAGTAGCCCACTCTCTCAAACTGGAACTTATCAAACACCTTCGCCTTGCTCACCGAGATGTCCACCAAGGCACTGTCAATCACTTGCAGGGAGTTCTGGGGGACAGAGAGGACATAGCAAACATTTCGCCATGGGTGCATCTCAAGCTTCCTCTCCTTGTCTCCTGTCCTTTATCGGCATGTGTTTATGTTTGCAAAGACTATACGTGTCCCCATGACAGTAACACTTAAGACACACTTACAGGGTTGATGTCACTTAGGAAGCCGCCGGGCACCTCAGACGGGTCCTCAGGATTTTTGTGAAGGAATCTGAGAGAAACAGATGTATTTACAGACACATGTCTCTCACGCTCACAGACACAAACCTTTTTCAGTGACTCACAGTCTTTCGTAGAGACGGATTTCACACTTCTGGGGCTCGCTGACCCAGTGGATGAAGGCCTTAGGTTTCTCTGCAGCCTCATGGGAACTACAGCAATGCACCTCCAACTCTACCACCCTGCCCTGGGTGTCCTGAGAGAGATGGAGAGAGAGAGAGAGAGAGAGATGGTAGAGAATAAAAGCAGAAGATAATAGCAAAGTGAGAGAATCAGAGAGAGAGAGGACAGAAGGTGTGGGGGACAGAAAGAGGGATTTAACATCCTGCCAGGACAAACCATCATGTCGCGGCAGGTAGCCTAGTGGTTAGAGTGTTGGGCCGTAACTGAAAGGTTGCCTGATCGAATCCCCGAGCTGACAAGGTAAAAATCTGTCCTTCTGCCCCTGAACAAGGCAGTTAACCCACTGTTCCTAGGCCGTCATTGTAAATAAGAATTTGTTCTTAACTGACTTGCCTAGTAAAATAAAGGTTAAAAAAAAAAAAAATGTATGTAGGTTCATTGTCTTAACATGGTTCTTTGTTTTTTGTAGTCTTTCAGTCTGAGAGAAGTGTCTCACCTTGATGACCTTCTGTACAGAGATGACATAGCCAGCATGCCTCAGGCCTACTGGCTGATCTGGGGTCAGACGTTTGTAGCCCTTCTCCATCACCTGCAGAGGGAGAAAGAGAGCAGCAGGGTTAAAACACACAAACAGGGTATATAGCCAACACTACCAAAGAAACACATTTACAAAGTACACAGACCTTGTATTGAAAGCATGCACACTAAGACCCGCACAATGTCACCTACCTCTCTAAAGTCGCTCTGCTCGATGAAGATGGTGCGTGTAAATGGAACAACGTGGCTGCCCATGAACTCATTGGCTGGGAAGTCAGGCACACGGACATCATTCTAGGAGAAGAGATAAAGAAATGGTTCCCATTCGCACTAATCCTCGAAGCAAAAGTGAATGTGTGTGTGTTTACATACAATTATGCCCTCAGGCAGGTTGGTGATGGTGACTTTGAGGGGCTCCAGGACAGCCATGGCTCGAGGGGCGTGGTCATTCAGCACATCCCTTACACACGACTCCAACATGTGGGGCTCCATCGTTGCCTGGGCAACAGTCACTCCCACCTGGCAAGATGGAATAAAACATTCAAACAATAGTATCGCTTACTCCATCTCCTCCATCTATTCCGCTCTCGTACCTTTGCACAGAAGTTGTTGATGGCTTCAGATGGGAAGCCCCTCCTCCTCAGAGCAGTCAGAGTGAAGAGACGAGGGTCGTCCCAGTCCCTGCGAAACACAAACAGTCAGTGGAAGTCTCTCACACACACACACACACCAATAATTACTTTGGCACAAATAATGTAGTTTGGCTTTGGAGACAGTTTGGCCGTGGAAAATAATAGTTTGGTTGGGCGATATCCAGATTTTCATACCATTTCTGTACCATACCGAGGTATAAGCTATTACCGATAGTTTTGCCTTAGAAACAGGATATAGATAGAGCCAGGTGAGATGAGGTGCTATTGTGTGTAATACTGACCTGACAGTTCCTTCCTCCACTAGTTTGATGATCTTCCTCTTGGAGACCACGGTGTAGGTGAGGTTCAGACGGCCATATTCCCACTGCACAGGGCAGTACACATCCAGAGCATTACACAGCCAGAAATACGAAGACCGCCTGAAGGACACAAACAAGCATATTAAGAGAATCCATCAAAAGGTTCTAAAGAACCAAAAACAAAAGGAATGATGACCCAGAAACAAACACATTTGAATGTAACTACAAGCATAGCATACCTGGCCTGGAACTCCTTGGTGCAGAGTGAGTGTGTGATGTTTTCAATGGAGTCACACAGACAGTGGGTGTAGTCATAGGTGGGGTAGACACACCTGTGAAGAGAAAAGGGGGGAGGGGGTAGAACTGTCATGAATATAATAAAAACTTAGAAGAAACACGTGTGTGTGTGTGTGTGTGTGTGTGTTACCATGCATCCCCAGTGCGATGGTGGGCTGTGTATTTGATCCTGTAGGCCACAGGGTCCATCTTGCCGTCCTCCATCACGATCTTCATCCTGAGTGTGGCCTCTCCCTCAGCGAACAGGCCCCGCCTCATCCTGTCAAACAGCACCAATGACTCCTCAGCAGGACGCTCTCGCCATGGTGACCGGGGCGGGTTATGACCCTTCAGCTCCTCCCCTCGCTGGTGACACACGTAGGCATGGCCCCTAGAGAGGTGAGCAAACGCAGTCAGAAACACTCCTATAGACACACACACACACACGTATGCAAATGGTTCCACAGGAGAATAAAGAGGAACACATAGACAGCGCCACCCACCTGCGGATGAGGTCCAACGCCAGGTCGTAAAGTCTCTGGAAGTTGTCGGAGGCGTGAGTGATTTCATAAGGCTTATAACCTGAGACACACACACAGATGTTGCAATGTGTTATGGTTGACTATGGCATTACCAGTCAGTGCTAAACCGTTCTCTGGATACTTTGCCAGTGTTGTTGTGATGTTAGGGCAGTGGTTCTCAATCCTGGTCCTGGGGATCCAAAGGGTTGCACACTTTTGTTTTTTCCCTAGCACTACACACCTGACTCAAATAATCAGCTCGTCATCAGGCGTTGATGATTTGAGTCAGGTGTGTAGTGCTAGGGCAAAAACAAAAGTGTGCAACCCTTTGGATCCCCAGGACCAGGATTGAAAACTGTGTTAGAGTAAAATTGTACAACAGACACTCACCCAGCCACTCCACCATGTCTTTGATGGCGGTGAAGTACTTCTCCTCTTCCTTCTCTGGGTTAGTGTCATCATACCTCAAGAAGCAGATCCCATCGTTAGCCTGATGAGGGAGAGAGGACAACACATAATTGTGATAGTGTGTTATGGTCAGGGTTCAGTCAAGTACCCAGTATGAAATCAACCCTTAGTCTTTACCAATAAGCTATACTTAGCCTTCTGGTAGTGGTTAAGGGTGTGGTGGAGTGTGTCTCAGGGTCATACCTTAGCGTAGCCAAAATTAAAGTTGATGGCTTTGGCGTGACCAATGTGAAGAATACCGTTGGGCTCTGGAGGGAAACGAGTGCGAATCTACAGTAATATAGACAGGCGAGAGAAAAACCAAAAAAGGGAGAGACAAGGAGAAAGAGATGAATTAGTTAAACATTTCCACCTGCAGGCAGTATGATCTTTAAATGCATTCTGGTCATCCCACCCGTGACCTTCCCAGAGTCATACCCTTATCTCCATACCTGTCCTCCAGTGAACTCCAGATGCTGCTTCAACAGGTCCATGGTTTTAGGAGTGACCACATAGCCCTCTGTTTTATAGTTCTCTCCTGGAGAAACAGGTCAGAGGCCAGGGGTTACATGCTAGTATACTTACATTGGTAAGGAGGTTCATGGATGAAGTCTCTATCTCACCTGGTTTGTGGAAATTTAGGGCTGCTCCTCTCAGCTGATCCATCAGTGATCTGCCCTCAATCTTCAACTCCCCTACACACACAGAAGTTACACAAAAGTATGTCAACACCACTGTAATAGGGTGACCACTTAACCCAGAGCAGCTATATGTGGAGTTCCTAGGTCATTACCATTCATAGTGAGCTCCTCCTTCACCTTCACCTCACCATCTGCAGCCTTAGCCTTCGGAGCCTGCGCATAGGAGTTATTCATTTAGTATGGTTTACATAGGAGTTATTCATTTAGTATGGTTTACATAGGAGTTATTCATTTAGTATGGTTTACATAGGAGTTATTCATTTAGTATGGTTTACGTGATTATGCAGTCTCATAATGGATTGATCCATTAGTAAAATCATCTGAGTATTTGCGTGTGAAATATGAGTTGAAAAAAAGAAAGAATAGACAGCCATGTTGAGTGTGTGAGGTGCTACCTTGGGTTTCTTCTCCAGGTCAGCCTCTGTCTTTGGGCCCAGGAGATGGAGGACCTGAGAGGGAACGGGGTCAGGATTACACACAGGGCCACAATACAAGCACACATCTGTGGTATATCTATGTTGATATACACAGAATGCCTTCAGAGGACAAACATACATGTATTGCTACACACACACCTGCATGTCCACCTCGTTTTTGATCATCTTCCCATCAGCCCACATCAGGCCACCACGAGCCTCACCTGTGAGGACAGAGGCACTCTCAATGAGACTCACATCCTCTATTCCTTACCGACACAGATATTAATTTCCTCCAATCCCGGAGGATGTAATCAATATTCTATCAGGGCTGTATCCTTACCCATGAGCAGTCCCATGTTAAAACGGTACCTCTCCTGCAGCAGCTGATCTTTGTGCTTCTTGATCACTTTTTCCACCTGTAACACACCACTGTCAGTCATACCCCTCACACTACCCAGCAACTGTTAATCATCATCATCACTGGACAGAGGCTGTTTACAACATGACAATGTTGCATGCAACATTATGGGTAAACAGAAAAACTCTGGGCCCTCTAGTTAGGGCTAAAGACAGAGGTTTTTCCTCATCAAAATAACCTCATGTCCTCACCTTGTCTTCTATCTGCTCTGGTGTTATGACCACTCCCACTCCACACAAAGACTCAAACTCCTTCTGGTTGATGGGGTCCTGGGGATGGCTCTTCACAAACTCCAAAGCAGCTAGAGGCGAGGGGAACATGTTTAAACATGGTCTGACACATTAAGGATAGTTCACCCCAAAATTAAAGTGGCTGTGTGTGTGTGACAGAGAGAGAGAAATAGAAAGGGGGGAGGGGCATGGCCACAAGACAAAATGCTCATGACATAGTCATCTTATCAGCTTTACTTAATAATTACATTAATCAGTGATGTCAGGGAACATGTGTTTGTGTGTCTACCTGCCAGTTGCAGCTCTGTGCAAATCTTGCGCTGAGCGATGTGATCAGTGAGGAAACCCAGACGTTTGGGGTCTCTCAGACGAGAGGCCATGGTGTACAGGAGGGTCCCTGTCGCTTTGTCCACTCCTGCCGCCCCAAGCACTCGCTGTGCCTGTGGAAAACAACCAGTTGGCATAAATAGACGGTGTTACAAGTGTTGACACCACTTAACACTATTGAAACCAGTGTTAGGCCTATCCCAAGTCCCAGAGAAGACTAGATCTGGAGATGAGCTGACGGGAAAGCTGTGAATTGAATAGTCTGGATTGTTACTTTCAAGAACAAGTGTAGTACAGTGGAGATCTGGGTTATTTGTAGCTGGTCAGGGTAAGATGATTTCTAATGACATGGTACACTAGAAAGAGGAATCCAAAGAAAATACATTTCAAAAGGGGCAGGCCTATAACGTTTGTGAAACTGAAAGTTTACAGTGAACTACAATGTATTTTATTTCCCTATTATTCTGTATTTGTCAATAATACGTTTGAATGAATGTATTCACTCAGACTCATATCAAAGTATGAACTGGTCTGACTGAAATAAACGCCACAGCCAAAAAGAGTCAGTGACACGACTACTAGACTAGTTTACGTTAGAGGGTTTATGATCCTGTCAATACTATCGTATATACCCACGCCAAATCTGCCAAGATTTCATACTTTTCTAAATCTCTCAAGTCATACCTGTGCAATAGCATCCTTTAAGGCAGAGCATAAGGCAGAATTTTTCAAAGTCTCCTTCGCTTTCTGCTCACTTAGCCCGATAGAAGTGAAGAGCGTCAACGGATCCGCCATCTTCTACAATCCACACCGGCCAGACACGCCGCAAAAATCGCTTGCCTGGAGTGGCGGGGGTACTTCCAACTCACAGAAAGAGCGAAAGGACAGTCATATGAACCAATCATGTCGCGTCTCTTGGACCAATCATGCATGGTCTTTGTAGAAGTCGTTCTATGCTATCTCTACGAGCCAATCGTTGGTTGTGTTGATATCACGAGCATCCTGAGGAGGGGAGGGTGTTTCACAAATGTGTTGGTTGGTTGCATCAGACAGTAGACGAATTCATTGAGAAGTTTGAGTAATTCATTAATACGCAGAATAATGTAAGAAATATTAACTAGGACGTCAAATTGGCTGTTAATGTAAGAAGAAGAGACAAATATATTTTGTTATGTTAGTCAAATACGTTATTACTCCGCGTAATCTTTATTGTCCTTTCTCAACAGTCCAACTCCGGAAAAGTCATTATAGGCCCACACACATCCAGGGAGTCATGTGTGCAGAGACTCGTAAACGTCTGCTCTCAAAGTAAGCTGGTTTTAACTTAGGTTTGAGTAATACGTTAGCTACTCTACTATGATTTTGTGGTGACTCATGGCATGTGGAGCTAATTAGCTTTTAGACTAGCTAACTACTAACTAGTTATTACCAGAGCAAGAGCCGAAGCAATCAGTATACGTTATTCCACTAGCTATCTTTGTTATTACACAAGTTCCTAGGCACAGCTAGCTAGGTAACTTTAGTTAACTAGTGTCGCGGGTGGGACCCTGGGGTCGTTCTTCTGTATAAACAGAGATACGCTTTAGACCGTTATGTTGCTAAGAGTTTATAGACACGATATCAAGTATGTTCCTTCTGCCTTAAGTAACTATCCGATTCCTTGCATCAGTGCTAAAGTTATTTCCTGGTTAGTAATCTCTAGGTATGCCGCTAATAGCCACCCAGATCTAGTAGATCCAGAGTACTTAAATGTTCAGCCTTTAAATATATATATATATATATATATATTTTTTTTTTTAAATGTTCACCTTTATTTAACCAGGTAGGCCAGTTGAGAACAAGTTCTCATTTACAACTGCGACCTGGCCAAGACAAAGCAAAGCAGTGCGACAAAAACAACAACACAGAGTTACACATGGGATAAACAAACGTACAGTCAATAACACAATAGAAAATCTATATACAGTGTGTGCAAATGTAGTAAGATTAGGAAGGTAGGGCAATAAATAGGCCGAAGTGGCGAAATAATTACAAATTGGCATTAACACTGGAATGATAGATGTGCAGATGATGATGTGCAAATAGAGATACTGGGGTGCAAAAATAAAAAAAATATGGGGATGAGGTAGTAGGGTGGGCTATTTGCAGATGGGCTATGTACAGGTGTAGCGATCGGAAAGCTGCTCTGACAGCTGATGCTTAAAGTTATTGAGGGAGATGATAGTCTCCAGCTTTAATGACTTTTGCAATTCGTTCCAGTCATTGGCAGCAGAGAACTGGAAGGAGTGGTGGCCAAAGGAGGTGTTGGCATTGGGGATGACCAGTGAAATATACCTGCTGGAGCGCATGCTACGGATGGGTGTTGCTATGGTGACCAGCGAGCTGAGATAAGATAGATAGGTACTTTATTGATCCCCCGGGGGGGAAATTTCATTGTCAAGCAGCTACAACAAAAACACAGGGCAGGTGCAAAATGCCACAACGAAAGTACACAAAAGACAGATACACGGTACATGATACATAGAGCGGCAGTATGAAAAAGTATAGAAATACAAGATATAAGGCAGGGATTTATCTAGTAAAGACTTATAGATGACCTGGAGCCAGTGGGTTTAGCAACGAATATGTAGTGAGGGCCAGCCAATGAGAGAATACAGGTCGCAGTGGTGGGTAGTATATGGGGCTTTGCTAACAAAACGGATGGCACTGTGATAGACTACATCCAATTTGCTGAGTAGAGTGTTGGAGGCTGTTTTGTAAATGACATCGCCGAAGTCAAGGATCAGTAGGATAGTCAGTTTGCAGAGGGCATGTTTGGCAGCATGAGTGAAGGAGGCTTTGTTGCAAAATAAATAAAACCCTTCCTTGTAGTAAGTCATGGATGGATGGATCGAAAATACACAAAAGACAGATAAATGATACATAGAGCGGCAGTATGAAAAAGTATAAAAATAGTCTGGAGTGCAAAAAAGCTATACATAGACATTGCATAGTATGGGTGGATGGCTGAATATGTACACTATACATTGTTACAGAGTGTTAGGTGAAAAAAAATAAACAATGATACAAATATTGCAAGTTGATATAGATAAATAAGGAGTATTTGCATGGTTAACTATACTATACAGGTCGATGGCAGAGAAATACTTAAATAGCTAAAAGTGTGCATGTTATAAGTGTGGGTAATAATAATTTACTTAATATACAGACTGGTTAAATGAACAGGTAAGTGAATATTTTGCATGGTTACATTAACTGTACAGGTAAATACACAGTTAAATTTACAGATAAGTGAATATTTGCATGGTTACATTAACTGTACAGGTAAGTGACAGGAAGAGATTCTTAAATAGCTAAATGTGTGTATGATATAATTTAGGGTAATAATAGTAATTCCCTTAAAATACAGTCGTTAGTGCGCAGGGTTTAATTACAGATAAATGCACGTATTGCACATTCGATATACAAAAAGCAATGAAAAAAGATTCAACTAACAGGATACTAATATGCATTCCTGAGTGAATAAGTCCAAGAATTACTTGAATTACTACAATATTGCACGTGATATGATATAACAACTGTACATGAATATGTATATACAGACCGGAATGAATAAATAAGTCCTGAGTGAATGAGTGATTACAGACCAGAGTTACTCACGGATGGATGCATAGGTAACTTAGATAACTGCTTTAGTATGTAGTTCATTCTTTAATATATTTAAAAGCTACAGTTGAAGTCGGAAGTTTACATATACCGTAGCCAAATACATTTAAAATGAGTTTTTCACAATTCCTGACATTTAATCCTAGTAAAAATCCACTGTCTTAGGTCAGTTAGGATCACAACTTTATTTTAAGAATGTGAAATGTCAGAATATTAGCAGAGAGAATGATTTATTTCAGCTTTTATTTCTTTCATCACATTCCGAGTGGGGCAGAAGTTTACATACACTCAGTTAGTATTTGGTAGAATTGCCTTTAAATTGTTTAACTTGGGTCAAACGTTTCAGGTAGCCTCCCACAATAACTTGGGTGATTTTTGGCCCATTCCTCCTGACAGAACTGGTGTAACTGAATCAGGTTTGTAGGCCTCCTTGCTCGAACACACTTTTTCAGTTCTGTCCAAAAATGTTCTATAGGTTTGAGGTCAGGGCTTTGTGATGGCCACTCCAATACCTTGACTTTGTTGTCCTTAAGCCATTTTGCCACAACTTTGGAAGTATGCTTGGGGTCATTGTCCATTTGGAAGACCCATTTGCGACCAAGCTTTAACTTCCTGACTGATGTCTTGAGATGTTGCTTCAATATATCCACATAATTTTCCTTCCTCATGATGCCATCTATTTGCACCAGTCCCTCCTGCAGCAAAGCACCCCCACAACATGATGCTGCCACCCCCGTGCTTCACGGTTGGGATGGTGTTCTTCGGCTTGCAAGCCTCCCCCTTTTTCTCCAAACATAACGATGGTCATTATGGCCAAACAGTTCTATTTTTGTTTCATCAGACCAGAGGACATTTCTCCAAAAAGTACGATCTTTGTCCCCATGTGCAGTGGCAAACCATAGTCTGGCTTTTTTATGGCGGTTTTGGAGCAGTGGCTTCTTCCTTGCTGAGCGGCCTTTCAAGTTATGTCGATATAGGACTTGTTTTACTGTGGATATAGATACTTTTGTACCTGTTTCCTCCAGTATCTTCACAATGTCCTTTGCTGTTATTCTGGGATTGATTTGCACTTTTCGCACCAAAGTACGTTAATCTCTAGGAGACAGAACGCATCTCCTTCCTGAGTGGTATGACGGCTGCGTGGTCCCATGGTGTTTATTCTTGCATACCATTGAGTGTAGAGATGAACGTGGTACCTTCAGGCATTTGGAAATTGCTCCCAAGGATGAACCAGAATTTTTTTCCTTATGTCAATTAGACTATTAGAAGCTTCTAAAGCCATGACATCATTTTCTGGAATTTTCCAAGCTGTTTAAAGGCACAGTCAACTTAGTGTAGTTAAACTTCTGACCCACTGGAATTGTGATATAGTGAATTATAAGTGAAATAATATGTCTGTAAACAATTGTTGGAGTAATTACTTGTGTCATGCACAAAGTAGATGTCCTAACCGACTTGCCAGAACTATAGTTTGTTAACATGAAATGTGTGGAGTGGTTGAAAAATGAGTTTTAATGACTTATGTAAACTTCCGACTTTAACTGTAAGTGCCAGTCGGCGCTAGTGGTTTAAGTCTTATGCCTATTGAGTGCCTTAGGTTCAATAGCTGCCTTCCTCTAGTGGTCTACTGACTAATACCTAGTAAAGTTATCATATGTTTAACCTTCTATTCTAGTATAGTGTATTTCTTAATTACCCGAGGATCCTGTCTAGCCTGTGAATATTTCATAGTCCTGTTTATCTGCCTTTCATATGACAGTGTAACCTCTATGCCCGATTCCCAATTAGATCACAGATAAAATACTTTACTTTACTTTGCTGTTCAAGTCCTATATTGGTTTAAACTGTAAATTAACTGTAGTGCCCCAGTGAATGGTTTGTGTTCAGTGTGTTCAATTTTATCACAAGCCTATGACAAGACTATCAATTATTAAAACAGGTCAAAACCCACTCAAGACAGTCCCAGCTTTAACAAGGTCACCACAAGTAGTTATGTAAAATTGAAAAATAAAACAACTTTAATAAACAATTCAGTTATTACAATACAATCACAATAATAATTCAATACTCACAAGCCTCCTTGTACTCTCTGGAAATCAGCAAGTCACAAGTTTACGAAGTAAATAAAATCCTTCTCCAAAGTATCTATTCAAACAAGCCTGTTTGTACAGTTATACTATGCAATCCAAATATCTTTTTTTCTCTGGTCTAAGAATAGTCCTTTTATACCTTTTCATACATCACCCCCTTACTTCAATTTGTGTGGTTAACACCTTCATTCACATTTGTTAACACCTCTGTTCATGTTTGTTAACACCTTATTCCTCATGTCATGAATGGCACTTCCCGTTTGCTTTGACACACACTAGACCATTTCATACACACAAATACATAATTCCATATTTAGGCATCCTGTTCCCCTTCCTGTCTACATTAAGACCGAACGGCAGCTTCGGGTAAGGTTAAGGGGGAGGTGTGTGGGCAATCTCTAATTTTAAGGAAGTCTCAAGGTTTTACTCGCCTTAGAATACCTCATGATAAGCAGCAGACCATACTGTTTACCAAGAGAGTTTTCATCTATATTTTTCATAGCTGTCTCTTTACCACCACAAACCGATGCTGGCACTAAGACAGCACTCAACGAGCTATATAGGGCTTTAAGCAAAGAAGTAATTTTAATGCAGAGAAACTGACATTCGTCTTACCTCATTTTTACTAGCATGCCACCTGTGCAACTAGAGGCAAAAAAACTCTAGATCACCTTTACTCCACACACAGAAATGCATAGGCCTACAAACCTCTGCCTCACCTTCCATTTGGAAAATCTGACCATAACTATATCCTCCTGATTCCTGCTTAGAAGCACAAACTGCAACAGGAAGTACTAGTAACGCACTGAATACAGAAGTGGTCCAATGTAGTGGATGCTAAGCTACAGGACTGTTTTCACTAGCACAGACTGGAATCCGATAACATTGAGAAGTTTACCACATTACCACATCGGTTTCATTAATAAGTTAATCGTCGACGTCGTCCCCACAGTGACCGTACGTACGTCCCAACCAGAAGCCATGGATTGCAGGCAACATCCGCACTGAGCTAAAGGCTAGAGCTGCCGCTTTCAAGGAGTGGGATATTCATCCGGAAGATTATAAGAAATCCTGCTACAACCGACGAGCCATCAATACAGGACTAAGATCGAATGTACTACGCCAGCTTTTACGCTCGTTGGATGTGGCAGGGTAACAAAGGGAAACCCTGCTGCGAGCTGCCCAGTGACGTGGCAAGCAACACTGAACCATGCATGAGAGCACCAGATGTTCCGGATGACTGTTGTGATCTCACTCTCCTTAGCCAACATGAGTAAGACCTTTTAAACAGGTTAACATTCACAAGGCTACGGGGCCAGACGGATTACCAGGAAGCTTACTCGGAGCATGCGCTGACCAGCTGGCAATTGTTTTCACTGACATTTTTAACCTCTCCCTGACCCAGTACAGCTCAGTGTTCAACACCATGGCTCCCTCCAAGCTCTGGGACTAAACACCTCCCTCTGCAACTGGATCATGGACTTCTTAAAGACGGCCCCCCAGGTGGTGATTGTAGGCAACACACACATCCGCCACTCTAACCCTAAACACAGGGGCCCAGCTAGGGTGCATGCTTAGTCCCCTCCTGTACTCCCTGTTCACCCATGACTGCGTAGATACACACGATCATTAAGTTTCCTGACGACACAACGGTGGTTGACCAGGCAGTGTGGTGCCAGTATAACAACCTCTCCTTCAATGTCAGCAAGAGAAAGGAGCTGATCCTGGACTTCAGGAAACGAAGGGCAGAGCACGCCCCCATCCACATCGACGGTGCTGTAGTGGAGCGGGTCGAGAGCTTCAAGTTCCTCTGTGTCCACATCACTAAGGAATTATCAAAGTCCACACACACCAACACAGTTGTAAAGGCATGACAAAGCCTCTTCCCCATCATGAGGCTGAACAGATTCGTCATGAGCCATCAGATCCTCAAAGTTCTACAGCTGCACCATCGAGAGCATCTTGACTGGCTGCATCATCATTTCGGGGATTCCAAGTGGTGCAGTGGTCTAAGACACTGCATCTCAGTGCTAGAGGAGTCACTACAGACAACCTGGTTCGTATCCAGACTGTATCACAACCGGGCGTGATTGGGAGTCCCATAGGGCGGCGCAAAATTGGCCCAGCGTCGTCCGAGTTTGGCCGTCTTTGTAAATAAGAATTTGTTCTTAATTTACTTGCCTAGTTAAATAAGGCTGGATCAAATCCCCGAGCTGACAAGGTGAAAACCTGTCTGTGTCCTTGAGCAAGGCACTTAACCCTAATTTGCTCCAGGAGCGCCATACTACTATGGCTGTCCCTGTAGGTAGGCGGTCATTGTAAATAAGAATTTGTTCTTAACTGACTTGCCTAGTTAAATAAAGGTTAAATTAAAAATTTGAAAAAATAAGACTGCTAAATAGTTTGTCCGGGTAGCTATTGGTTAACTATGTAAATATTTGCTTTGACTCATCACTTACGCTGCTGCTGTTTATTATCTATCCTGTTGCCTAGTCACTTTATCTCTACCTATATGTACATACAGTGGGGAGAACAAGTATTTGATACACTGCCGATTTTGCAGGTTTTCCTACTTACAAAGCATGTAGAGGTCTGTAATTTTTATCATAGGTACACTTCAACTGTGAGAGACGGAATCTAAAACAAAAATCCAGAAAATCACATTGTATGATTTTTAAATAATTCATTTGCATTTTATTGCATGACATAAGTATTTGATCACCTACCAACCAGTAAGAATTCCGGCTCTCACAGACCTGTTAGTTTTTCTTTAAGAAGCTCTCCTGTTCTCCACTCATTACCTGTATTAACTGCACCTGTTTGAACTCGTTACCTGTATAAAAGACACCTGTCCACACACTCAATCAAACAGACTCCAACCTCTCCACAATGGCCAAGACCAGAGAGCTGTGTAAGGACATCAGGGATAAAATTGTAGACCTGCACAAGGCTGGGATGGGCTACAGGACAATAGGCAAGCAGCTTGGTGAGAAGGCAACAACTGTTGGCGCAATTATTAGAAAATGGAAGAAGTTCAAGATGATGGTCAATCTCCCTCGGTCTGGGGCACCATGCAAGATCTCACTTCGTGGGGCATCAATGATCATGAGGAAGGTGAGGGATCAGCCCAGAACTACACGGCAGAACCTGGTAAATGACCTGAAGAGAGCTGGGACCACAGTCTCAAAGAAAACCATTAGTAACACACTACGCCGCCATGGATTAAAATCCTGCAGCGCACGCAAGGTCCCCTGTTCAAGCCAGCGCATGTCCAGGCCCGTCTGAAGTTTGCCAATGACCATCTGGATGATCCAGAGGAGGAATGGGAGAAGGTCATGTGGTCTGATGAGACAAAAATAGAGCTTTTTGGTCTAAACTCCACTCGTCGTGTTTGGAGGAAGAAGAAGGATGAGTACAACCCCAAGAACACCATCCCAAACGTGAAGCGTTGAGGTGGAAACATCATTCTTTGGGGATGCTTTTCTGCAAAGGGGACAGGACGACTGCACCGTATTGAGGGGAGGATGGATGGGGCCATGTATCGCGAGATCTTGGCCAACAACCTCCTTCCCTCAGTAAGAGCATTGAAGATGGGTCGTGGCTGGGTCTTCCAGCATGACAACGACCCAAAACACACAGCCAGGGCAACTAAGGAGTGGCTCCGTAAGAAGCATCTCAAGGTCCTGGAGTGGCCTAGCCAGTCTTCAGACCTGAATCCAATAGAAAATCTTTGGAGGGAGCTAAAAGTCCGTATTGCCCAGCGACAGCCCCGAAACCTGAAGGATCTGGATGGAGGAGTGGGCCAAAATCCCTGCTGCAGTGTGTGCAAACCTGGTCAAGAACTACAGGAAACGTATGATCTCTGTAATTGCAAAAAAAGGTTTCTGTACCAAATATTAAGTTCTGCTTTTCTGATGTATCAAATACTTATGTCATGCAATAAAATGCAAATTAATTACTTAAAAATCACACCATGTGTTTTTCTGGATTTTTGTTTTAGATTCCGTCACTCACAGTTGAAGAGTACCTATGATAAAAATGACAGACTTCTACATGCTTTGTAAGTAGGAAAACCTGCAAAATCGGCAGTGTATCAAATACTTGTTCTCCCCACTGTATCTACCTCAGTTACTGAGGTAGATACAGTGCTCTGTACTGTACTCTGTACTGGTACCCTGTGTATATAGTCAAGTTATTCATTCTATTATTTATCTTTTTTCTCTGAATTGTTGGAAAGGGCCCATATGTAAGCATTTCACTGTTAGTCTACACCTGTTGTTTACCAAGTGTGACAAATAACCATTTATTTGATTTTGTTACTATACTTTTAGAAAAAAAGGTGCCATCTAGAACCTAAAAGGGTTCTTCAGCTGTCCCCATAGGATAACCCTTTGAAGAACCCTATTTGGTTTAAGGTAGAACCCTTTAGTTTCCAGGTAGAACCTTTTACACAGAGGGCTCTACATGGAAACCAAAAGAGTTCTACCTGGAACCAGAAAGGGTTCTCCTATGGGAACAGACGAAGAACCCTTTTGGAACCCTTTTTTCGAAGAGTGTAGGGACGAGTTCATGACCTCCACTGTCCCTCTCATCAGATATCTCTGATACTACAGTATATGGTGAGTGATCCAGCACTATGTCCCAGCATGCATTGCTGTCAGTGGGGACAAAGGCATGGCGCTCCCTGGCCTGTTCACGGTCAGAGCTCCGTCTGGACCTCACACTAGGCTGTGGACAGAGCTTCCGGTGAGTTCCTTTGACCACTGCGTCACTGATTCTATAGAGCAATTGCAGGGCATACGTTACATGACCCAGGGCTATGCCAAAGGCATTAGCAAGTATTGAAATTATCTCTAACTCGCTCACTACCTCTCAAACCATTTATCCTAACCCTCTGTCCTTCCTCCCCCTTTTCCCTGCCAGCTGGCGAGAGACAGGGGATGGCCACTGGACCGGAGTGATGGGGGGACAAGTGTGGACTCTCACCCAGACAGACGACACTCTATGGTACCACACATACAATAGTCCCAACACCACAGGAGAGGGGGATGGGAGGAAGAGGAGGGCAGGTGCCCTGCTCCAGGGGTCAAAGGGGTCAGGGAAAAGATCCAAGGGAATGATGGAGGTGAAGGAGGAAGAAGAGGAGGAGCCAGTGGCCGTGACCCCTGACCCAGACAGGAAGGAGGAAGAGCTGCTGAATGATTATTTCCAGCTGAAGGTGAAGCTGGGGGATCTGTACAGAGAGTGGGGAGCAGCTGACCCACACTTCAAAAGCACTGCCAACATCTTCACAGGTGAGTTGGTCCGTGTTTGTAATACTGTGTCTATTATGTCTTGTGTGTGTGTGTGCGTGCGTGCGTTTCATACTTTACAGTGTGTGTGTTCGGTCTCTCCCCAGGTGTGCGTATGCTGCGTCAGGACCCCACAGAGTGCCTGTTCTCCTTCATCTGCACCTCCAACAACCACATTTCTCGTATCCAGGGCATGGTGGAGAGGCTGTGCCAGTCCCTGGGCACCCCTCTGTGTCACCTGGACCAGACCAGCTACCACGACTTCCCCTCCCTGCATGCCCTTGCAGGTTCCACCTCCACTACTACCCACACTACTCTGGCTGATTGTCTGACATATGCCTATATATATCTTTTGTTTTTTTTCAATGTTTTTGGCTCTGACATGTCCTGTGTGCTCTATTTGTCAGACAACAGTGTGGAGGTGTGTCTGAGGGACCTGGGGTTTGGGTACAGGGCCAGGTTCCTGCAGCAGAGTGCCAGACAGATCCTGGACTCTCACGGTGGGCCCCATTGGCTCCAGGGGCTCCGCAGTGCCCCCTACTTGCAGGCTCATGACGCACTGCGCACCCTGCCCGGGGTAGGCCCCAAGGTATGCCTCAACCCTTTAGGACAATTAACATAATAAATGTAGACGTAACATAGTAAATGTAAATCCAGGACACTCAAATTTGTATGAAATGTTATGTTTGGTCTGGTTACATAAGACAGATAGTTACTTAGGGTGGTTGGTAGTGGTGGATATATTGCAAAAGTCTAGCAACCCAAAGGTTGCGAGTTCGAATCTCATCATAGACAACTTTAGCATTTTATCTAATTAGCAACTTTTCAACTAACCCTTAGCCTAGCTAACTTTAGCCTGCTAGCTAACGCTAGCCACCTAGCTAGAATTCGTAACATATGATACATTTTGCAAATTCGTAACATAATACGATTTGTAATTTGGAACATATATGAAATGAGTGAATGACAACCACAAATACCATACAAAACGTAACATGACATAATAAATGGAGTGTCTCGGATTTACGTACAGAATAATACAAAATGCTCTGAGACCGGGTTGACTATACATGTATTATACACAGGCATAGAAAGTGTTACCTGGGTTCCCCTTGTAGGTGGCAGACTGTGTGTGTCTGATGTCTCTGGACAAGGCCTGTGTCGTGCCTGTGGATACACACGTGTGGCAAATCGCAAAACGAGACTACAGTTATGTGGCGGGCAACGGGCAGAAGAGCCTCACAGACAAGGTCCATCGTGAAATAGGTGAGGATTCACGCTACAAGGATGTGTTTAACAGGCTTTAACAGTGTCCTTCTGAGTAGACCAATCACTAGTTGACTGATTTGGTTTCTGCACAGGGGACTTCTTCAGGCAGCTATGGGGTCCTTATGCTGGTTGGGCACAGTCGGTGAGAAAAAAAACTGGGCTGTGGTCCAAACACTTAAAAGACACACCCTATCCCCTCAGCCCTCAAATTAAGAGGACACTTCTGATGACGTCTGACGAGTGTACACTTGCAGGGCAAGGGGCAGGAAGGAAGGAATGATTTTTAAATGGACCAAATGGACCTCGTTCATCCCGCGATGATGTATGTGCTTTATATGCGCTACAGTCAATTATGATTGCATATTTATTTACATTAACTATATAATTAATAATATACGTGTACTGTATGATAGATAGCAAATTAATTAGCTAACTAATGTTAGCCTGCATAGCTGGAACTTCTGAAGAAGCAAAATATTTAATTAAAAAGTTTTCCAAAAACGAACCAAACAAAAACATAATTACTTTTACAAGACGCGTTTGTGCGCAATCTGCATTAGTAGCACAATTTCAAACTTATTTGCATTCGTTTTTTCTTACACTTGTATGTTGACTTCTCCATTGATGTTGTTTTTAAGTTTTCACAGACTTTTCTTAACGGATATACAATCGTCGCAAATTGAATTATGGGGAGTTTCAGGCCCCGGAGTGAACGTAATTGTACACTCGCAAACTCGACTAAAAACTAAGGCTGAGGGGTTTACGTCGCCTTGCTTGGCTAATCATTTGGACCGCCCTCCAAGATGGCGACAGGGATTCCCCCAAGGGCATAAAGCGAGGGTAAATGGACGTCAGTGAGTCTTTTAAGTGTTTGGACCGCAGCCATGGTGGTCAGAATCCATCTACTCCTCTATTCACTTCCTCTCTCTGCACTTTTTCCCCTCACACTCTCGGTCTCTCTTTCTCTAATCTATCCATCCATCCATTCATTAATCCATTCATTCAACTTGAGACACAGGTAACTTGAACTTTCAATAAATCATGCATTGATGTCAATGGAGCATGACTGTCAATCTTTCAGGTGTTGTTCTGTGCTGACCTGAAGAAGTTCCAGAAGCTGAAAGAAACACCCTCTCTGAAACAGAAGGAGGAGGAGGAGGAGGAGGAGGAGAAGAAGGTCAAGATAAAGGTGGAGGGAAAGGGAATGAAAATATCTGTGAAGGAGGAGGTGGAGTAAGGTCAGCAGAGGTGTGTTGATGATTTATGTTAGCTCATGAAGCATACCTGAATGTCTGTCATTCTATCCACACCTCTCTGGAGCAACTAGGCTGAGGCTGACCTGTTCTCTTCAGGTTTTTTACTTTTTATTTTTTGTGTCATTTTACACTGCCATCTTTACATATGTCATGCCTTTATAACTACACACATAGAAACGGTACATTTTGAAATAAACAGGTTATGGACTATTTTCCTTTGTCATTGTTGTGTTTGGAGATTATGGACACGTTTTGAATAAGTCTAGTTGTGGATTATACCACTCCTTTGATCCCCTATATGTGTCTTTCTATCAGTGTAGTACACTTAGACCATAGAGTTAGAGGACTCTAGTTGGATAAATGGGACATACATCAAGCTATTATATCACTGTTATTCTCTATGACCCAGACAGAAAAGGTGCAGTTTCAGAGGTGGCCTCTAGATGGCAATAAGATCTGGGAAGATTCTGCATCGTAGTATCTTGATTTTCAGGGTCAATCAATGTTAAAATATTATTCTACTTAATATCATAACGAGTTGTTTGCTAAGCTTATATTAATCAGTAGTCAATGGCCCTCAGGGTAGCCTATGTGCAAATGCATTTAGCAGTGTTGACGTGTGCATGTGAGGGTTTGTATGTCCAAAAATGGTGCCCATTACTGGTGCTCTCTCTTGAAGACAGATGTTTACTGTGTATGTCTGTGAGACTGCTTCTTATGGACAAAATGTCCGGCCAGCTGTGAAATACCATGGTGTCTGTACATGTATCTATAGGCATTAGTCGGCTGTGTCAGCATGTCTGTTTATAGCTGGGATTGCAGTCATCTGCCCTCAGTGCTATGAGCTATAATAAGTGTGTGTATGTCACTCTGGTCTGTCACTGGTGTCTAGGATAGTGTATGGGCTATATGGGAATCACTGGGAGAGTTTGACTATAATGTAACCTGTATGTAACGTAGATCTGTTTTTAGCCAACTCCTCTGTCATGTTTGTTGTCATGCCTTTTGAAGTTAGCTACAGAACAAACAGACCTGGCTCGAGTGTATGGGCTTTGAGTGTGTCACTCAAAAATCAAGACATTTATAGACCAAGATACTGTGATTGAAGTACATAACATTCGTCATCTATACTGAATGGATGATGTGTGTGCGCGTTACTGGGTAGCCTAGGCTACTTATTTACGTAACCATACATTCATGTATGTGTACTTGCATATGTGTGTATGTCTGCATGGGTTTTGGTGTGAGTTGTCATCCATAGTTTTTTTTATTTGTGTATAAGGTGTGTGTTTGTGTGTGTATAAGGGGTGTGTGTGTGTGTGTATAAGGGGTGTGGTGTGTATGTGTGGGGTATGTATAAGGGGTGTGTGTGTGTATAAGGGGTGTGGTGTGTATGTGTGGGGTATGTATAAGGGGTGTGTGTGTGGTGTGTATAAGGGTTGTGTGCAGCCATGTGTGTTAATGTGTGAGTGAGTCAGCTTTCATCTCCAGTCCAGTTGAGTTGGGCAGGAGCAGGGGTCCAGCTTTAGGGCACAGAGAGAGAGAGAGGACAGCTATAAATAGGAGTGGAAGAACGGAAGAAAGAAAACATTGGGATGGATAGAGGAGAAAAGTGAGTTGGAGGAGGGAATTGACGTAGGTCGACTGAATAGGCGATATCTGCAACGTGAACACAAACACATTTGCTCACTATGACCAAAATAGCCCTATTACCCTGTATGTTTGGTAAGATATAGGCCACAGTGTGTGTCGTGTCTGTCTATAGTGTGTATGCTGAAAGGAGAAAATGCTGGTCCCCTGAAGCAGTTGTGCTACTCTCCTCAGCCCCAGGGGGCACACTCCCAGAGCCCCAGCACAAAGAGGGGCTTGTGTCCCCTGCCAGATGTGCAGCGGTAGGGGTGTGTGTGTGTCTCCCTGCGCAGGAACAGTGTGAGGTATGTGAGAGAGTGTTGTGTGTGTAGAGATATGTTAGAGAAAAAGAGTATGGCATGTCTACACACGTGTGTGTGTGTACGCATGTACTTGAATGCACGCATGTGTGAGAGAGAGCGAGTGAGTGTCTTAGTATGCTAGAAATGTACGTGCGTTGATTTACCTGTATGAGTCTCCATGTGGTTCTCATTGTTATGACTCAATCCTGGGTTTTGGTGTGAATAAATAAATGGAAAGACAGCGTGAAAGCCAGTGGAACATCTGCCTCTCTATAACTCTGTTTTTCATTTCCAATCTTCCTCTCTCAGACACACATGGGCTCTGTTCTCCCCCACTCTCTCTTCCTTTTACATACACCAAAAATGGTCTGCCTGTCTCCTACTGTTCCTCTAGATAGGTACTTTATTGGTCCCCGAGGGGAAATTTCTTTGTTATGCAGCTACGAAAAACATTGGGCAGGTGCAAAATGCCAGAACGAAAAAAGACATATACACTATACATGATACATAGAGCGGCAGTATGAAAAAGTATAAAAATACAAGAAGTCTGGAGTGCAAAAAGCTATAAAAAGACATTGCATAGTATGGGTGGATCGCTGAATATGTACACTATACATTGTTGCAGAGTGTTAGGCTAAAAAAGTATGTTTTCATATAAAAAAATATAGCAAGTTGATATAGATAAATAAGGAGTATTTGTATGGTTAATATTAGTACTATATTAGTACTATACAGGTCGATGGCAGAGAAATACTTAAATAGCTAAAAGTGCGTATGATATAAGTGAGGGTAATAATCGTTTACTTAATATACAGTCTGGTTAAATGAACAGGTAAGTGAATATTTTGAATGGTTAAATTAACTGTACAGGTAAATATACAGTTAAATGTACAGGTAAGTAAATATTTGCATGGTTACATTAACTGTACAGGTAAATGACAGGAAGAGATACTTAAATAGATAAATGTGTGTATTATATAATTTAGAGTAATAATAGTAATTCCCTTAAAATACAGTCCTTAGTGCATGGTTTAATGTACAGTATTGCACATTCAATATACTAAAAGCAATGAAAAAAAATACAACTGACAGGATACTAATATGCATTCCTGAGTGAATAACTACGTAAGTTCAGTCCAAGAATTACTACAATATTGCATGTGATATGATATAACAACTGTACATGAATATGTATATACAGACCTGAATTAATAAATAAATCCTGAGTGAATGAGTGATTACAGACCAGAGTTACTCACGGACGGATGCATAATTGTTACACTAGGTCCTAACACCCCAACAGTTCCAGTATAACAAGTGATAGCTTGATAGCTATTATATTAAACAATAACAGCTGCAATATTTATTTTATCCTCTGTTAAATAGACACTGAGATGTGTATAGTATCATACTGTACAGAGACTGGAATGGGGTTCCCCCCTCTTGTCCCTCCAGATCTGATGAAACCCAATGCTGGTGGAGGGAAAGGGGGAGGCTGAGGGAGAGGGAGAGCGACCCCTATACAGAGCTCTATCTTTGGGGCCCAGAGTGGGGGATTATCCCTGAGTGTCTAGACAACCAGAGAGAGGCCGGAGCCAGTGGAGGTATTTTGGTGCTAAACTCCCCACTGACTCCTGGCTTCACATTAGCATATGAGAAGCCTGGGCTAGGCCTAATAAGGAAGGGTTTATCACATCAATGAAATTAATATGGGTCTTAATCTGATTGCTTTTATCCTGCTGCAGTGTTGTTTACATACCTTACTTCGGAAGGAAAGATCTGTTCCTTCTGATATAGAGGTAGATTTGTGTGGCTTCCTGGCAGGACAGTGTGTTTTCCATAGAGTTTCAGTCTAGAAGTCATAATGACCAAATGGTATGCATCTACCTCATTGTTCCAGGAAGGTGTGTGATCTACTGCCTGCCTGACTGTGTGTGACTTACTACCAGTATGTTCACTAACAACTGGCTGTGAATTTCTGTGTGACTGTGTTTTCAGACCGACCAACTCCCTCTCTCAGCTCAAGGACATTTCACAAAGTAGTTGTTAATTTAGGCCAGAAAGCAAACCATGTTTGTGTCTTGACCTCCTGAAGCATGTTCTGTACCCCTCTAACTGTATCTGTCTGTCAAGCTCTATATCTCTCCCTGTGTCTATAATACTGTATGGCTTAGGTTATCTGTCTCTCCCTGTGGACCTCTCTTTCTCTCTCTGACAATCCTTGTCTCTCTCTCTCTCTCTCTCTCTCTCTCTCTCTCTCTCTCTCTCTCTCTCTCTCTCTCATATATATATCCATCTCTGAGACACATATACACAGAGTGTACAACCCCCCCCCCCCCCTTTTGCCCTCAGAATATCGGGCATGGACTCTACAAGGTGTCGAAAGCGTTCCACAGTGACGCTGGCCCATGTTAACTTCAATGCTTCCCACAGTTGTCAAGTTTGCTGGATGTCGTTTGGGTGGTGGACCATTATTGATACACATGGGAAACTGTTGAGCATGAAAAACCCAGCAGCGTTGCAGTTCTTGACACACTCAAACCGGTGCGCCTGCTCCTACTACCATACCCCGTTCAAAGGCACTTGAATATTTTGTCCTGCCCGTTGACCCTCTGAATTGCACACATACACAATCCATGTCTCAATTGTTTCAAGGCTTAAAAATCCTTCTTTAACCTGTCTCCTCCCCTTCACCTACAGAGATTACAGTGGATTTAACAAGTGACATCATTAAGGGATCATAGCTTTCACCTGGATTTACCTGGTCAGTCTATGTCATGGAAAGACCAGTTGTCCTTAAAATGTTTCACACTCAGTGTAGATATTCTATCGTATTTCGTGCAGATGGACTCCTGTGTTGGGCTGGTGACTCATTGGGGCCTTTTAGGCAATTTTAGTCAGCTGAAACAGGCCCCCCCAGTGATAGGACCAGATTACTGTAATCTCGTATCTGGTTAATTCCCTGCTCATATGCTAAACACACGGCAACACACTCTGCCATTCACACTATACACATTCCTGTGGTTATTCCTATAGCGTAACCTGTATGTGCTGCGTAGTCACACCCAAGGTATAAGCACATGCATTGCAGGCCGTAGGTGTCATTCTTATTAAATCACACAATAAAACACATACTGTACATGGTCTCCGGTTTTCATACTACCTTGGCAGCAACTAATGGGGATCCATAATAAATACAAAATACAAATACCACACATTTACAAACTGAAAAGACCTAAGCACCACTTTCAAGTATCTTACTTGCAGAATTCATATCCATATTATACAGAAATTCAGTTCCAATTAATTTTCTCTGTCTCTGTCTTCCTAACTGTCAACATAATTGAGGGACAAAGAGAGACAGAGACATGCGTACACACGACAACAAACAACGACAAAGAGGCGGAAACACACACTGTCTCACAGACACATTCATAAATACACCTCTTGTGTTTGATTGGAGAGACAAAATGCTGTGGATATAATAAACACTAACTATTCCAAAGTATTTTATAACATCCTAAATGATGCGTGTGATCGCCTTATCTGTCCGGGCATCTGTAAAGCTGTGAGAGATCTTTTGAACCTGCTTGACTTCCTGGAGGATCTGTGTATGGGTTGTTGTTTGTTTACAGTCTATGTGGCAGTGGGACACTGTCTCGTATTGTGGACAGTACATGTACACAGGCCTTGTGTCTGGGATGCAGCAGGACGAATTGTCAGGATTAGGGTTCAGAGATGCCTCTAAGCATCTCTATGTGATTGACAGGATATGTGTTTAAAGAGAACTCTAGGTAACTCTAAATTGTATTTGTGTTTTGGTCCCCAATTAGAGGCAGCTGCCATGCGTTGTCTCTAATTGGGGATCCCATTTAAGGTGCTTGCCTTCCCACCTGTGTTGTGGGTTATTGTTTGTTACGATTTCGGTATTGTTTGTTGTTTTGGTTCACTTAATAAATATGTTGAACGACTACCGCTCTGCAACTTGTGTCCAACCACCCAGCCGTGACACGGATACTGTAGGGTGAGGGTCTAGTCTTATCACTGTTTAAAAATGTCCCTGCACTGAATGGAAAATTGTTGACACATCGGCAGCTTAGATAAACATTATCTATGTGAGTGTGTTACATGTACAAACCATTTAAGAACAACCTAGCCTCTCCCTGAATCACCTGGACACACCAATCCTCGATTGAGTGAAGGGTTGAGGGAGAGAGGGAGGGAGGAGATGATAGGGTGGCATGGAGCCTGGGTGCAGAGCTTGGCGCAGGGAAATACCAATGGCCCTGCCTGCCTCTCTCCCCTCCATGGCTGAAAGAGAGGGGAGGAGGAGGGGAGAGTTTTACCATGAGAATGCAGTTTGTTCCAACCCCTCTGTCTCTCCTGGCCTGCACCATTCTCAACCTGCCTCAGATGGATGTTACCTCAGGTTGGGGTTCTCTTTATATACAAACAAGCCTTTCTCCTTGTTGCTGGAACAGTTAGGTGTCAAGCCGGCTTTCACGTGATGTTTTATGGCTTCCTAACTACTGGGGTGGCAGCAGCTCATTACTACTTAATTTACTGCAACAACCTTATTGAACTGATGGTCAGAATCTGACAATCCTAGAGGTTAAATAGCTGGCTTCAGAACTATTTTATCACCAGTCGCAATTGTAGCATGTAAATCTAGGTGGGGCAAAAAAAAAAAAAAGTGGGATGCATGCAAGCAAAGCCACAACACTAAACAATACATTAATTGCACTATAACGGTGACAAACTGTGACCACAAACTGTTAGGGCCTACATAAAGCTGTCCCAACAGCAGAGTCCCAACAGCAGTCCTAACACCTTACCACTGCTACACCTGGCTATCAGCAGATCCAGATAAGATAGATGCCCTCAATCTCACGCAAATTATCAAGGAACCCACCAGGTACAACCCAAAATCCGTAAACATGGGTACCATTATTGATATCATTCTGACTAACTTGCCCTCCAAATACACCTCCTCTGTTTTCAACCAGGATCTCAGCGATCACTGCCTCATCGCCTGCGTTCGCAATGGGTCAGCGGTCAAACGACCACCCCTTATCACTGTCAAACGCTCCCTAACACACTTTTGTGAGCAGGCCTTTCTATTTGATCTGGCCCAGGTATCCTGGAAGGATATTGACCTCATCCCGTCAATAGAGGATGCCTGGTTGTTCTTTAAAAGTGCTTTCCTCTCCATCCTAAATAAGCATGCCCCTTTCAAAAAACGTAGAACTAAGAATAGATATAGCCCGTGGTTCACCCCAGACTTGACTGCACTAGACCAACACAAAAACATCCTGTGGCGCACTGCATTAGCATCGAACAGCCCCCGCGATATGCAGCTATTCAGGGAAGTCAGGAACAAGTACACACAGTCAGTTAGAAAAGCAAAGGCCAGCTTTTTCAAACAGAAATTTGCTTCCTGTAGTACTAACTCCAAAAAGTTCTGGGACACTGTTAAATCCATGGAGAATAAGAGCACCTCCTCCCAGTTGCCCACTGCATTGAGGCTCGGAAACACTGTTACCAACGATAAATCCACGATTATCGAAAATTTCAATAAGCATTTTGCTACGGCTGGCCATGCTTTCCACCTGGCTACCCCTACCCCGGCCAACAGCTCTGCACCCTCGGCAGCTACTTGCCCAAGCCCCCCCCGCTTCTCCTTCACCCAAATCCAGACGGCTGATGTTCTGAAAGAGCTGCTAAGTCTGGACCCCTACAAATCTGCTGGGCTAGATAATCTGGACCCTCTCTTTCTGAAATTATCAGCCAAAATTATTGCAACACCTATCACTAGCCTGTTCAACCTCTCTTTCGTATCGTCTGAGATCCCTAGAGATTGGAAGGCTGCCGCGGTCATCCCCCTCTTCAAAGGAGGAGACACTCTAGACCCAAACTGTTATAGACCAATATCCATCCTGCCCTGCCTTTCTAAAGTTTTCGAAAGCCAAGTTAACAAACAGATAACTGACCACTTCGAATCCCACCGTACCTTCTCTGCTATGCAATCTGGTTTCCGAGCTGGTCATGGGTGCACCTCAGCTACGCTCAAGGTACTGAACGACATCATTACCGCCATCGATAAAAGACAGTACTGTGCAGCCGTTTTCATCGACCTGGCCAAGGCTTTCGACTCTGTCAATCACCGCATTCTTATTGACAGACTCAATAGCCTTGGTTTCTCAAGTGACTGCCTTGCCTGGTTCTCTAACTACTTTGCAGACAGAGTTCAGTGTGTCAAATCGGAGGGCCTATTGTCCGATCCTCTGGCAGTCTCTATGGGGGTGCCACAGGGTTCAATTCTTGGGCCAACCCTTTTCTCTATATACATCAACGATGTCGCTCTCGCTGCTGGTGACTCTCTGATCCATCTCTATGCAGATGACACCATTCTGTATACATCTGGCCCCTCTTTGGATACTGTGTTTACTAACCTTCAATCAAGCTTCAATGCCATACAATACTCCTTCCGTGGCCTCCAACTGCTCTTAAACGCTAGTAAAACTAAGTGCATGCTTTTCTATCGTACGCTGCCAGCACCCGCCCACCGGACTATCATCACTACTCTCGACGGATCCGAATTAGAATACGTGGACACCTACAAATACCTAGGCATCTGGTTAGACTATAAACTCAACTTCCAGACTCACATCAACCATCTCCAATCCAAAATTAAATCCAGAATTGGCTTCCTATTTCGCAACAGAGCCTCCTTCACTCATGCTGCCAAACATGCCCTTGTAAAACTGACTATCCTACCGATCCTTGATTTTGGCGATGTCATTTACAAACTAGCCTCCAACACTCTACTTAGCAAATTGGATGTAGTCTATCACAGTGCCATCCGTTTTGTCACCAAAGCCCCATACACTACCCACCACTGCGACCTGTATGCTCTCGTTGGCTGGCCTTCATTATATATTCGTCGCCAAACCCACTGGCTCCAGGTCATCTACAAGTCTTTGTTAGGTAAATCCCCGCCCTATCTCAGCTCACTGGTCACTATAGCAACACCCACCCGTAGCATGCGCTCCAGCAGGTTTATCTCTCTGGTCACCCCCAAAGCCAACACCTCCTTTGGCCGCCATTCCTTCCAGTTCGCTGCTGCCAATGACTGGAACGAATTGCAAAAATCATTGAAGCTAGAGGTTCCTATCTCCCTCAATAACTTTAAGCATCAGTTGTCAAAGCTGCTTATCGATCACTGCACCTGTATATAGCCCTTCTGTATATAGCCCACACTACTACCTCATCCCTATATTTATTTTTGTTTATTTCACTAATCTTGCACTCCAGTATCTCTATTTGCACATCAAAATTTGCACATCCTTCATTCCTGTGTTAATGATGATAATTCTGTAATTTATTTTACCACTATAGTCTATTTATTGTCCTACCTCCTAACCTTACTGCATTTTTGCACTACATTTTGCACTCTGTATATAGATTTTCTATTGTGTTTTTTTTTTTGACTGTTTGTTTAATGTGTAACTCTGTGTTGTTTTTGTCGCACTGCTTTGCTTTGTCTTGGCCAGGTCGCAGTTGCAAATGAGAACTTGTTCTCAACTGACCTACCTGGTTAAATAAAGGTGAAATAAAAAAAATAATAAAAAAAAAATCCCTGTCTGGCAGTGAAACAGTTCATTCAGCCTCATTCACTGCCTTTAAAAAAAATATAGCTGATATGGCTGACTTGCTTAAACAAATGTGATTTCTAATGGCAATTGAGATGTACAAACTATGGCATAAGAGGACGACAAGCGAATAAGAGGCAATCTGTAATTTTGATTAAGACATTAATGAGCGATCTAGGACGGACGTAGTAGTCAATATAACTATTTGTTCAGCACTTTTGAAATGTACAGCGACAGAATTCAGAACATGGGCCGTTCTTACAGTGTTCTCCCTGTACACCAGGTCAGAACCTTAGGATAAATAAAGGGGGCATATAAGCAGACAATAAAAGCTCTTACAATATTCAATGATTACATTTTTCTTAAACAGATTATAGGCTACATGTGCACCACCAAGTCAGAACAGTAGGCAAAATTAGGAGGGGAATATAGACCAAATTATTAGGGTGAAGCACATGGGCTAGTAACAGCTTACTACACAACATAAACTTAGTATTACTTTCTTAGCTTCAGTATATATATCTCCAAGGCATATTACATCCTTTCTGCAGCAGCATGCAAGACATTTTTGGACTCACCTTGATCAGGAAGGTGGCACGGCGGTCTTTCGTGGGAAAATTTTGTCAAACCTTGTCATCAAAGTCGGGCATTCTCTGGATTTATGGGAACTAGGAAAAAAACAAGGTCGAATCATGATGATGTCAGTGATCTTCAGGTCGTAGCGCTAGAAAGAGGCCCGAGTTCCAGATTACAATTACGTTTACAATACTTTCAAAACATATTTTCCCAGTCGGAGCTCGCTTTTCCCAAGTTCCCAGTTGTCTTGAACTCACTGAAGTCAGATTTCGCAGTTCCGAGTTAACAGTTGCTTTGTGTGCAGGACAAATCATGCTTCATTGACAACATGACCAATGTTAAATATTTATCATTGTAAGCTTGGAAAAGAGACCCTTAATCACAGACTTGGGACAACACAGCCACTCCACTGAATAGCAGGCTAGTGATTGCATTGCAGTTGGCCACTGATTCCTTCCAAACCACTCATTGTTGAATTTGCGATTTCCAACTTGTTGTGTAATGTTTATGTCCAATGGCCGATGAGCGTGATACGTTTTATCTATAATTTCTCTTCAATATATCTCTTCATATGACGAGGATTAAAAAGGATTTGCCAGTAGATTGTCGACTTGATTCATGATGATGACTGCAAGCTAAGATTTTGAAAGTATGATGTTGACATGATTAGTCCAATCAAAGCTACTGTAGATGTAATGTGATTTGACCTAATTTTATCTGTGGCCAATGACCTTGAGCCTTCTTGGATGGGCACTTCTAATGTAACTCTATGGCAGCACCCAAAGGGCTTACATTTTTAGCTCTACACTTGAGAAGTAGTGTCCCCATGAGTGACAGAACACTGAGCCAATCAAGGCGCAACTAGAGAACATTACCAACAGCTACGATCTGTATTTTCCTGAAATGCCTGCATTTTGGAGCTGCCTTACTCAATAAAGCAAAAAATATGTTTATATGCGGCTTTATTAACTCAATTATTATTATTTATTTTTTTACATTGCTTGCAAACTGATATGTGACACGTATTAATATGTGACACATTTTTGGCTAAAATGTGGGGCTCAAAATGAAGGGCCACCACTGTTTAACACATCTTGTCAATATTATCACCCTCATCATGCAGTCTTACAGTGGCATTTTAGATGCTGATAGCGTAAAATATGTAAAAACAGAATGTAATTTTGAATAATAATAATAATAAAAAAGGTTGAAACATAGCTAAAGAAAGACCTGACATTTGATAATTTCTTCTTCTTCGAGAGAGAGAGAGAGTGAGAGAGAGAGAGCAAGAAGGGGGGAGAGGGTGAAAAGCAATATTCTGACTATGAGTGGAAAATAAAAACGTCCATATTTATCCCATCATGTAAGGCTGGAATCTAAATGTCGGCTAAGTTATTGGTGGGCCCGGGGTCTCCGTGCTTGAGCTGATCTGTTGTGTAATAGTAACCGCGCCGGGCGGTTGGAGGTAATCATGTTGATCCGCATGTGAGCCAGAGAGAGAGAGAGGGAGGGGAAGGGAGAGAGATGGAGCAATCTTAAAGGGGCGTGAGTTCCAGTGCTTGCTCCTGCTGGTTTGGTTTATCGTAAGGGGGGACTGGCTGAGGTAATCTAAGTCAATATCGACAGAAGACTGACTTTCCCTATTTTAGCCTATAGTTTGCGGCTCACCAGAGGTGGAAGCGGGAGACCGGAGGCTGTGGATACTCATCCGTGCCCGCTGCGATATGCCGGAGTCATAATCGGATGCAGAGGACGTCATATCTGAGGACAGGACACATGAGCGGAGGTAGGTTTTGAATGAAGAAAGGCGAGTATGGGGATAGCCTACATTAAAACTGTATGAACGAAGACGATGGGATAGGCCCGCAGGCTAATGATGATCCATATGTGACCTGCGCGCTTAAATATACCATATTCATATAGCGTTTTTATTATAAGGAAATTATACATTTCGGCCTATGGTGCGCTATGTATGCCTTATCCTATCAATATGAATGAATAAAGTACATGTCAGTGGCTGCTGCATGCAGACGTTTTTCTATTGTTGGCAATATGTGAAAGAGGCAAAGAGCAGGGGGGGACCATGGGGACACAGACTGCTGCGGAAATTCTCTGCCAGTTGCGATAATTGGCAGCATCGTCGGTTCTGTAGCCTCTGGTATGAAAAGAACGGGTAGGAAAGACTAGCCTCTCCTCCCAATGATGCGATGATACCAGATAGGCTACAACAGCAGACTATTCTCCTCACGACGACCTACTCATGTTGAATTACTGACATAACCAGATCCCCAATTTACCCTCGGGAAGAGGAGACCGGTTCAGTTGGACACACGCAATGAGGGGATTATTATCTCTATTGTGGATGTGGACTACGATTATTCAAATAGTTTAGGGGTCGTTGAAAGAGCAAGCAACAAGTTGGTGTGCACACAACAAGCCCCATAAGTGCGTCTGTGTGCTTAGGCTGCTCCTTTTGAAAGTGCGCCTGAGATCTGTCCTCAAACTGGCACGCGTGTTGTGTGTTTACGAAGGTTGCCCAACCAAGGCCCGAGGCAGAAAAGGGTAGGCGTATAGGGCCGTTGGATAATCTAGATCCACCTGTTTCTCATCAGGACTTCAACCGCAGACGCAGCTGAATCCAGCGGAGGGAGGGATTAAGGGAGAGAAGGGGGTGGGGGGCGTGCCAATGCGAACTGGATCTTAACGCGCGGCAAGCTGCTCCAAAGCGCTACTGGGTTGAACGCAGAGCCCTGCCAGACCATTTGGATTGCAAATAAAAAAACAAAAACACGTCGATCTACAGACTAGAATAATAGAATATCAACCCCAAAAACAGCCTTTTGCTCCGGGAGGATTTACCGCCTGCTTTGATACCTACTATTATTTTAGAGAAGGAGGCTTTTAGAAGGGACACGTACACTCCAGACCACGTTGAAGGTATGGGATATCTAAGCCAACTTTGATTGTTTATTATGTTAAGAGTTTATCGTTCTGTCATCTGTTAGGCCAGAGTGGGTTGTGAAGCTGGCAGGATAGTGGGAGGGTAATCCTCTCCAGACAGTAAAGTGCACAGCGCAGACAGAACACCCATCACAGCAGGACAGTTCACAAATGGGCAATTCCACAGTAAAATAATGATGAGATTGAAAAATGTATGTCAAACAAAAACCAATGATTGCAAAGTTAAACAAACTCTCAAGAACAAATAGGCTACCCCACAGAGAACATCACTCACAAACAACCCCAAAACCTACTGACAGAGCACTGTGACACAGCACAGACAGAACAGAGAACAAAACCTAGAACAAAAAAAACAGACAGAAGACTTCAAAGTGTGTAGATCACAGAACTTGTGATCTGACATTATGCTGTGGATGGTGTAAGTGATCCATATGGATGACTCAATCAATCAAATGTATTTATAAAGCCCTTTTTACATCAGCAGTTGTCACAAAGTGCTTATATAGAAACCCAGCCCAAAACTCCAAAGAGCAAACAATGCAGATGTAGAATCACAGTGGCTAGGAAACATTCCCTAGAGAGACAGGAACCTAGGAAGAAACCTAGAGAGGAACCAGGCTCTGCGGGGTGGCCAGTCCTCTTCTGGCTATGCCGGGTGGCGATTTTTGGATAGGCAGCCTCCCAGTCTTTGGATGGGCAGCCTTCTCAGTATTCCACTACTCTCAGCTGTTACCGTCAGTCAAGAGTCTGCCAATCAGGATGTGTTTTATGTGTGTGTCTCTGCTCTGTCTGTATCCACATCTGAACTAGTGTTGGTAGTCACACGTGTATTTGGTGTTCCATGATCCTCTGTATGCTCCGCTCATTAGTGAACAGTATTTGACCTTTGTGTATCCGTACATGTGTTCATCCGTGAGTGGGTGTCTAATTGCAGTTAAAATACCTTGCTGTCAGAGTTAATCTTGGCCTTTTGAACTGTGGCCTGTCTCAGAAGAGGCAGAACATCAGAGAAAGATGTCTGCCTCAGACGTAGCTGAATGTTCACCTCATCCAGAGGTCAAAACATGAAGGCAGGAGTCAGATGATTGGTTCAGCAGCCATAATAACAAGCACAACCCAGTGGACCAATGAACACGTCTCTAAGGCTTTGTCATGTGACCCTTCTTTGTGGTACAAGTCACGTTGGACAGGGTTATAGCCCCAGACAGAGGGTCAGGGTCAACGACCTTTAGTGCATGGCTTTATAGAGGGTTCATGATGGGGTGTCTATAGGCCTAATGGAGTGCCTTTCACCAGGTACTTAAGAACTCCTTATAGAGAACCTATCATGTCAGTTATCACAAATACTGCA